>QVOA01005871.1:0-58997 GCA_014825685.1 Pseudomyrmex cubaensis | reverse complement strand
CTTGCATATGTTGATGATGTTCTAGCGGGAAAACAATTGCCAGATAATCAAGTAAATATAGAGTGGCTATTAATTTTTTTAAAAAAATTATTATTTTATTAATATGTACATAAATACAAAATGCCTCCACTTTTTTAGGTAGGCAGAGCTCTTTTGGACATGGTGCACTCCGTGCCGAAAATGACTAGCGATCAATTTGACAACATGTTCAATAGTAACGTTAAGGATCTTTTGATGGTCGTAGCGTTATCTCAATTGATAAAAACCCAATTGCAGCTCAATGAAAAACTAACGTTACTCACAACTCTGTAATTATTTGCAAATTATTTACAAATACGTAATTACAATTATACTATGAATAAATATAAATTTATTTACCTATGTAATTTTTATAAATCATCTCAAAACATTAAATCGTTTATAACTCGTAAAATTCATCCTTCTGATTATCTATTAGATTGGACCAGTCGGGAACTCGATTTGTTTTTAAATACATTTCCTTTGTTACGCATCGCATTAATAAATCTGTCGTACCGAAAATAGCACCGCCTAGCCATACTGTGTAATTTGGTTTACTAGGTGCTGTATGAAATTTAAACGATTGCACCTTCAACTTTTCGTTATACAGATCACTTTTGATTAATTCCAGTAACTCCGATTTTAAACGGCTTGTAAAACCCTTAGTCATGGTAGTTCCCCCAACGAGTATTATATTTTCGGCCAACACTCGCCTTGTGTCCAACGGGCACTAACAAAAAATTCGGAAACATTAGATAAGAAATACGATTTTTTTACTTTTTAATAAAAATATTGTCTGTGTATTACCTTGGCAATAGCATCCAGTATCATGGTTGATAAAGAGAGATTATCATTATCTCTTTCCCATAATATTTCAAATGCTTTTTCCCTTATCTCTCCAGGTATCAGAAATCTCTTAACACCAGGATACATTACATCAGGAGGATGAGTGGGAGCATCTTTTGTTCCTAGTTTTGTCGATCTTTCCAACGTAGTTACAAAACATGTTCTTACTTTGATGTCTTCCAGCACTTTCTCAGACAAATCTATGTCCTTTGATATGTTGTTGAGATACTTTCTCAAGTTTCTGCAAAATGATAAAAATGATCATTATCTGTAAAAAAAGATACAAACATATAGAAGAAATGTGAAACTCACTCGTGCACAATCTGTCCAGCTAAGGGCAATGCTTGCCAAGCTTTGAGTATTGGTATTCCTTCAAAGATTGGAATTAGAGTTGCTTCTTGATATCCCACATCTAATACCAAAGCTGTATCAATACCAAGAGTACTGATTGTCGCTAAGTGACTTGGCAGAAACAACATAGCACCAACTTCAAAGTGTCTGAACATCACTTTTGCGAGAGTATCCCTGAATGACGTCACTGCCAATGGAGATTCCAAAAGCAGTATTCTTGCATCTTTCGGACTTATGACAACATACCTAGTACAAGAATTGATTTGAAGATTGTACGAGACTGTGCAACATATCACAAGAAAGTACAGAAACAAGAAATTACTTGAAAAACAATAGATGAAGAAATTCCACAAGAAGTTGGTACAAATCGTCAAGATCCTTGTAGTCAATGATTCTGCGTATCTGCTTTGATTCCGGACACCTCACTTCCGTTCGTATGATACCACGTGGAGACACTTCACTCGCGTAGCCAAACCTATGTGTTTTAATAAATCATTTTTCTTTCATATTTTATCGAAAAAAAAGTAGCAACGTAGTTTGTTACCAACGCTTACTTTGTGTATGCACTTCCAATATCGAGAACTATCATTTGTTTGTCCGAGATAAATCTCACGCTCTCGTATCCGCGAAGCATTTTGTCTGTTTCTCGTGGTGTCTTCGCGTTTTTCCTATTCCAAGTACAATCAAAACAACTCTATTTTGTTTGACAATAAAAAAGACAGGTAAACAAAGTCACATGTTCGTCATCATATGTTCCCGAACTTGAAAAATTCGGGGAGCTTTGCACATGTGTGCGTAATTCTATACAAGTATTAGGACTTATTCACAAATAGATTTGCGCGGGACACGTAGCATATGAAGGAAAAAAAAAAACATATGTCAGCCAGTCACGAGCGTCCAATGAAAAGAACGCGTAGACCGCCTTTGTGTCGCGCGAAACACGTCATGATCGATAGCTCTCGCATATGTTTATTATTTGGAACACACATGCGAGAATTTTTTTGCGAACACCAAGTATGAATTATTACGTAATACTGGAAGGCTGGCACGCGGAGTCGCGCTGCTACATTGGTTGTATATAGTGGATTTTGTGCGTCGCGCCGCAGTGTCCTTTCTATAGATCGTGCATTCCCCTGTAAACGAAGCTGCGATAAGCAGCAAACACGGAGAGCAATATGGCCGCCTGACAAAACATTCCGAGTGTAGCAACGATTGACGACGTCGTGTCGCTTTCGCTCGGACATGTTGCGCGGTGGTCGCAAATACGACGTCATCCTGACCGAAGTTTCTAGCTGGTTTTCGTAACGAGGGTGACGCAACGAAGGAGCCGAGGGAACCGGAACAAGAATTCGGAACGTGATTGGAACTCGAGCAGTCCACAGTCTGTGTCGTGAAAAATAACAAATAGGTGTGCGTGCGGTGAGATCGGTAGCGGGAAACAATTCGCTTTGTTGGGGAGCCTCCTTTGGCAGCGTGCTCTGTCCGCGAACCAACTGGTAAAATCCGGATTTGCGAATCCGAATCGGATAAGTAACAACAGAATCGAGAGACAGAAAGAGAGAGAGAGGGGAATTGATCGCGTGAGATCATGACGATATTGTCGAAGAAGAAGGACAGGAGCACGCCGAAGGACAGGACGCGCGAGGGTGGCGCGGGTCCCGAAGTCGATGTTCATCATGGTGTGGTACAGAACGAGCATAATCCAGGTGGCATCGCCCTGCCGAACAGCCCTTATCAGGTGAGGCGGAAGGCGATTTGCTCTCTCTCTCCTCTCGCTACTTAAGGAACTGATTTTAACACAGAAGTTTTGTCGACTCTGGCTGACTAGGTACGCAATGCCAGCGGATTTGCTGTTGATTTACACGGAGTTCAAACCGACCATGGATCTGGCTCTTTAGTACTATCTGGCAACTCATATGAGGTACGATATGTTCTTTGTTTTGAATAGCCTTGATATTGTTTATATCGATTTTGCACGTAATAACATGAACTTTCTCAAATAATGTCTGACACTATGATAACTGATGTCATTAAAAAAAGAGTTTGTTTAAATTAATTATTAAATTATTAAAGTAATTAAATATTCAAGTAAAAAACTTTGCAGGAAGATGCATGTTTAATTATAACATACAAATGGTTTTGTTTACAGGCAAATGTTGACCGTCGTGAGGACAAACATTTTGAAGATGGAAGTGGTCCAAGTCATGGTAAACGTCACCGACAAAGAGTCAGTCCTCATCGGTAATTAAAAGGCTACAAAAGACTATTAAAAAAAAAATTATATAACAATGTTTGTATAAAACTACATTATGATATATGTATTTGTTTATAATATTTAATCTTACAATATAATATACTTTTAAGTGAAATCAAACATGTGAAAGACATAAAAAAATCTACTACTTTAATCAGAAATCTACTAATCTCTCTTGTAGCTGTATTAGATCTACACGTGCAAAACGTGAGCGAGAAAGAGACAGAGGCAGAGAAAGAGAAAGAGAAAGGGAACGTGAGAGGCAAGCTACACCACCAGCTGCTTCTTGCAATGGTCCACAAGGTATTTCCTTTGGTATTTGAATCATTAAGATAACACACAATCAATGTGAAACAGAAGATATGAAGTATCTAAATTCAATTTATTCAGGTACAGACAACAATGTTAATGGACGAATGAGTATTGGAAACGCTTCGAATTTGGAGCATGAATTAGCAAATGGTTATAATAGTGGAGATGAATATATGGGACGCAGTGAAAATAATCTTACATTAGCGGAATGGCAAGAAGTCGGTATAATTTTGAATTCAACGTTCATGTAAAGACATCGTTTTGTGTATTTTATTTTGTATTTTTAACAATGCAGAGAGACAGGTGGTTCGAGAAACGCATACGGAAAAAGGGTCTCGTGTTAAAAAAGATGGCGGAGGACGGAGCTTGCTTGTTTAGAGCAGTAGCTGATCAAGTTTACGGTGACCAAGAAATGCACGGAATTGTACGAAAACACTGTATGGATTATATCGTGAGTGTTGTTATTGGAGCGAGAAAATAAAGCGTGTAACACACATATTATTTTGACTGGAATTTACGATTGTTCCTTCAGGCTTCCAATCAGGAGTTTTTCTCACATTTTGTAGCAGAGGACTTTAGCACCTATGTAGACAGGAAAAGGCAAGAATATGTTCATGGAAATCATATAGAAATGCAAGCTATGTCAGAAATGTACAATCGTAGCATCCAATTGTACTGTTATAGCACTGGTACGTTTTTTTTTTTTTTTTATTATTATTAAGAAGATATCGTGTTATTTTGCATGCATGTACGATCATAGTCTTTTTTTCTACACAGAACCTATCAATATCTTCCATACCATGGTAGAAAGTGATAACGAACCGATCAGATTGTCTTATCAGCGTGGCAGTCATTACAATAGCATAGTCGATCCGTACAAAGCTACTATAGGCGTTGGGCTTGGTTTACCGTCGTATAATCCTGGTGCTGCTGATCGCGCCCTGATATCTGACGCGGTACGTCAGAGTGAGGAGTTACATATTGAACAGGTGATCATCACAGACTATAAGCTATTTTACTTTACAATTTGAGATACATTTTTCTAAGACTCTTTTCTATGACTTGTAAAAGACAATGCTAGAGGATAAGATAAAGGCTACAGACTGGGAAGCGACTAACGAAGCTATCGAGGAACAAGTGGCACGAGAGAGTTATTTGCAGTGGTTACGCGATAACGAAATGCGCAAAGCAGTAAGTAAAAACATAAATTCATTGTCAATGCCAGTTATTTTGTTAGAAACAAAAACAACTCAGACGCAACTTTTGAATCAAGCGATCAGCCAGTAGTAGCAGTACGAGCACAGTTACGAGCGCGCAACATAATCATTCACACTTTCATTCACATGGAGGTCGCGGACAGCAGCGTAGCCATACTTCTTCTCCCACCACGACACAAACTAGCCAGGATAATTTACGCAATTCTCCGAAGGTTTGTTTCGTACTGGTTATCGTTTCATGCTACGGCAGGGAGTTTAAAATGTTTTAAAAATGCATTTATTGCGATTATTATTAGATCAGCGACGCGATACGATATAACAAGAGATCGCCGCAACATCAGTCGCCTCAAGGATCCCACCCTATTGATTGCGACTTGAAAACGATGCAACAAGAACCTGTGCCAGGAAGCAGTAAAGAAGCACATGCGTCTCCTGACATTTCATTGTTTAATCGCCTTCCTCCTGAAGTGTTCGGTGAGAGAATCCTTAAATATATTTTTTATTCCAAGTGTTATATAGTTTATTCTTTTGATTAACAAAAATTTGTTCAATTACATTTGGATATCAAATACTTGTAGATTTGATTTTTTTCTGTGAAGATATTGCGATAGAAACTAAGGTGTTCGTTGGTGATCTCTTATCTCTTGACATTCTGATAGTGATTTGAGATCTTCGTAAAGTTTTGGCTTTTCTATGTATATACAGGTCTGACGGATTGGGAAGATAGTCACATACTTTCACAAGTTTTGGCGACGTCGCAACAAGAATACTTGGATAGTTTGAAGCAATCACGTGTGACCACGTCTGCTGGAAGTGATAACGCCAATACGATAGAGTCTAACAGTTCTATTAACAATTCTTGAAATGCGGTCGGTTAACGACAAAGTTCAAAAGATATCAGAGTAAAAATATATACATTTATATATTGCAGTATCATCTAATCCCGTAATGTGCTAGGGCATAAGGTGATTTGCTTTCTTATCCGCGAGTAAATGTTGCAATAATCTCTATTTCCTTTGTTTTTTTTCTTTCTCTCTGTGTCTCTCTCAAGAACAACACGACCATACGTAGCATACGTATGGGATTTTCCACGAGTACGTACATTTATAGTCCTTAGACGCTTTGTTAACACAGTAGCTAGAAATATATTATAAATATATATATGTATATATATATTCATATATATATATATACATATATCTTTCTTTCTTTGTTGTGGATATTTTTTGTGTTATTATAAAATGCCAAAATAATTTTTATCATTCCGAAATGTTGGAAGCAAATTTTATCGCGTTAATTTTAATAACCGCTAATATCTCACATTAATGGTACACTCCTCCGTTTTTGTGGCTCGACATTTATTATCATAAAAAAAAAATTTAAGCATGCAATTTGTTGTAGGCAGAATCTATATTGTTTGATAATCGTGATGTTTTTCCTCGATATAGTATATATAGGTCAAAATGCTTTAGAAAAATCTACATTGCATTATTTGTAAAAAAAAAAAAGAAAAAAAAAGAAAAAAAGAAAAAGGAATAAAAGTGTCATCTGTAATTGCATTTTTTTTAAATTATCGGTATTTAATTTAACCTGAAGTAAGTATGCTAATAAAGGGAACACCACAGAGATTCAATTCATTTGTCCTCTCAGGTTGCGCCGAGCTTTAAGTATGTTGTAGTATCATACAATTTATTACCTTGACACTTCTCGCATCTGAAATTGACAGAATAACGTCAACACACGTGTGCTCCACGCCGAGATGTGGACACGTGTGTGTTGCTGTTTGAATTCAAAGGCAAAGTCATGTCTTTGAGCGCCGAAGAATGTTTATATAGTGGTCTATCGTGACAAACTGATCAGTCCTTCGAGGAGAAGCGAAGCTGCCTGTCACAAAAATAATTCTATATTTTAAATTATATACTCGCTGTGTGTTTATTGTGTAAATCAGATTTTGCAAAATGGATGTGCGCATCGACGATTACATATTCAGTAGCATCCTCGGCAAGGGAACGTTTGGGTATATGTCATTAAAAAATTAATACGTACATATATGTACATATAAATATGTGTGTGCAAACATTAACTCATATTTTATCTCTTCTACGGAATAAACATGTGCACTTGCTTTTTATAGAACTGTGTATTTTGTTAGAAGAAAGAAAGACCTAAAGCCATTTGTTATTAAAGCGCAAGATTTAAGGACGAAATATTCACCATCCAAGGTACACGCGCACAAGGTACACGGTATCGATATTTTATTTGAAAGCAACAATATAAAAATCAACACACAAATTTTGCGCTTTAGAGAGTACTAGGAGAGGTGTTGTGTTTGCAAAAATTGAGACATCCAAACATAGTGATGTATTACGGAGCGTGGGAGAAGAACAATCACAGCTACATTCTCATGGAGTACGCGACTCGGTGTACTCTCAAGGATTTGCTGGAAAACCGAAAAATGCCCCTTAAGGAAGAGGTAATTCATTCTGCTTCATAGATCGCGATCTATCATACCGTGTGTTTATCGAAAGCAATTGTTTTTGTCAAAGGACGCGCTTTATTTGTTTTCGCAAATTACACTGGGAGTGCATCATATTCATTCGAACAAAATTCTTCACCGGGATTTGAAACCGGAAAATATCATGTTGACTGGCAGTCGCGGAGATATCGTTAAAATCGGCGATTTCGGTCTTTCGAAGAACATCGAGTACGTATATATATCGACAAGAGTGTGCGTGTGTACGGTTTGCACGATAAATACAAAATTTGATGTTTTTTGTTTCTTATTTTTGCTTAGAGATTCGATAACTTCTCATGCGGGATCTTACTATTATATGGCTCCGGAAGTGCTGGCTCAGCAGCCGTATGAACTTAAATGCGATATATGGAGCATGGGTGTCATACTTTACGAAATGATTACGAAGAAACTCCCATTTCCGGCTACGGTAAATTACGTAATCACATTAATTATAAAAAAACCAAAATATAAAACACTATTGTGTATAAAAAAAAAGATTCTTTTAAGAAAATTTATACAATGAATACCTTTGTGTCGAAAAACAAATATTTTTTTAATGTCAACTAAAATGACAATAGCTTTATTTTTATTAATTATTTTTTAGAGCTTAGCGGAAATTACGAGATTAGTGCACAACTGTCCGCCGGAACCGTTGTCGCACCGAGTCTCAGCAATTGTCGTGAATCTAATATCGAAGATGCTGAGAAAGCAGATATCGCTTCGACCTCGCACCGATCAGCTTGTGCTTTGCCCATTTCTTGCTCCTTACATCGTTCGCGTGTACTTGAACCTCGGACGTAGAATTAACGTTGCCGAACGTGAACGCGAGAACTTTAAATCGGAAATTTTCTTAAAATTTCTGAACTTAAATAATAAGGATTTTAATCACAATAATAATTCGATTTACGAGCAATCTCTTAAGGAATAGGAAGTAAATTGAAAATAGAATTGTATAATAGGATTTGTTTCTGTGTAAAGTTGCACATTAAATTATTTTAATAGAATGACTAGAATGGATTTTCAGAAAAAAAAGTGCTCTTCTTATGACACGTTTAAAAAGATTTTCATTAAATTTTAGCAAGAGAGAGAGAGAGAGAGAGAGAAAATTAAAATTCTTTAATTAAATTGACATGTTATCTTTATTTATAGTATTATGTTATTTGTATCTTGATTTTTCTATATATTATATATTTTATAAAAACTATTTTTTAAACAAAGTTAACACGTTTCTTGTGTGATGACCGCGTACCAGAGAGAAGACTATACAACTTAAATTATATGTTATCTCGCGTTTATGTTTTTATGCAAATTGATTATGTATATGATCAAATTAGAAATAGTCTCTCATATTTTGTAACGTATTGTGAATAATAGTATCATGTATTCTAGTTGTGTAATAATCATAGAAAGAAAATTGAATTATATAAACCACTTGAAAAACATATACATGCGCTTATATATATATATATGACATCTATATATTCGTTGTTTCGATACGCAAAACCGATTTACCGCTAATGTGGAAATAGATTTTAATCTCGGTATTACGGCACTCTGCCTCGATGGAATCTCATTGTTCGACGGGTTGCTGTCGAACGGACAAATCCCCCCGAACACACAGGAAGAAGCGTAACGACCGGAAGCTGAAGCCGGAACAGTGTAGACGCACTGTATTTGGTTTTGATACTACGTGATCCTGGAAAACTGTACAGTTCGCATCTTGTTAGTAGACAGATATCACACTCTGCCGGTCGCATAATTGCCATCCGAACACATTTCCTCGTGACGGTGCGAGAAACGAATCACTTGTTCTGAAAATCGAAGAGTTGAGTTCTAGAAGAGATAAACTACCGAGAATTTACAACAGATATTTCATATTTGAAGTTGCGTATGTGTGTGAACCTGGCCTGGATGATACAATTCTATTCTTGCAGTTTTTTTTAAACTCTGCGTAAATTTTTTTCTATCTTTTCTACTTAATATTGTGATGGTTCGTTTAGTTTGTTATCTCTCCACTTAAAACTGTTGTCTTTCGTATACTTCAAGTATAAGAAACTCTAGTAAACGGAACGGGTGAGAAATTTAAAAAGATATTTTTTCAAGAATTTTTATATTCAGATTGTCTCAGAAATAGAGCTGATCTTTTGGGACAGCGCAGGATCAAACAGATCCGAACACATCTGCCGCCATCAATCGCTCAAGATCAGTATACGAATCATGGTCCTTTAGTTTTCGCACAGGAAAAAGTAATTCCGTTAGAGAATTCGATGTTTAAACTATCGTTCATGAATTTTGAGGATTTCGATAATCGAGTGACGAACGACACATGATACGCACAAGTTCCGTGATATTAAATCAGTGCTTCACAGATTAAATTCGAATAGTGCATCAACGTGTACACGAACATGTGGTGGATCTTGTTACTGTGTTGGCAATGTCCCTTGTCATGGAGCATGACTTGGTATCCACCGGCTCGCTTGAACGCGATGCTTGGAGAACAGATCGATCTCGTGGGTGCCAACAACGCGACATACGAACCCTGGATAAGGACTACTGCGAACAACGGAGTCAATGACGCGGTCGACGGTCCAGAATCTATCGATTCCGGACAGTCTCCTGTTAATTCCGTCGATCGTGATCGCGAACCGCTAGACGAAGTGGAGCGGATCGAGCCCAGGCAGTGGCCGGGTCGGCCGGATATCCTGCCGACCCGCAGTACCGCGCCTTTCACTACGGAGGGGTCTCTATTGCTCAGAATTCCGCAGCCCACCACTTTGGCGCAAAGAAATCCTTCCACGCAAAGGTTTTTTTCTTCTTTTCTTATTTACAATTAATTTGAAGTAGAGATTCTTATTGCAGAGATGTGCAAGAGCAATCGGAAAATTGATAAAAAATCGATCATTGAATTAATTATAAATCCGTGTACCTGCATTGTTATTTATAAGATATCCTACGATTACTGCACCACCTCCAACGGCCGCCATTGACGAAGCTATCTGCGATTTTGAACCCAATCCCGCGATGCCGCTTTGCCAGTGGCAAAATGGTAACGGCGCCTTAGATTGGACTCTAGGTATCGGAATAAACACAAATTGGCTAGGTGGGCCATCGATGGACGCCAGTGGTACTATGGAGGGAGGGTAAAGAACTATTGATGAAATTTTGTCATTCGTTTTGTTTTGCATCTAAACAATTTTCTCATTTAATATGTGTAAAAAAAAATTGATAATTTTGAATATGACTATTCAGATACGCGTTTTTGGAGACATCGCAAATACCTTTGAAGAACCTGAAAGTCAAGAGTCAAGGAGGTCTTCTGCACAGTCCTCAGTTAGGCAGCACAGGAGTAACCGGTACTTGCTTGATGTTCAAATACGCAATGGACGGTCTGAGCATCGCGGGATTGCGCGTTCTGCTCCACGTTGGATCTGACGAGTTCTCATTTAAGAAGGAACAACCCGAAGAACTGCCCGTAGAAAATGTCACATCTCCCGCATCCTGCGAGCCGGAAGTTATGGAAGTTGCGGAGGAACGTGTACTATGGCACGCGCAATATTATACGCTCGGAGTGTGGCAGGATACTCAAATACTCTACACCTATCCTGAATTACATTCGGTACAGTGTTATAATTTGATCCAGTCTTTCCAAGAGCTGATAGTTATTCAATATACTTTTAGCGTTTCGTGTTAGAGTACTGGGTAAATATTTGTTTTGTTACATAAATCAGTAAAAATTCTTAAAACTTACCAGGTGGTTATCGAAGGTCTACCAGTAGACTCCACGGATCCCTCACGTCTATATCGTGGATACATCGCTATCGATGACATAGACCTGCAGTCCGGCACGTCGTGCACTGGATTTTGCAACTTCGCAGGTGGCTTTTGCGACTGGAACAATGATGCGGAAGACGATTTCGACTGGACCATAGTGAGTGATCCTCGCGCTAAAAACAAAAGCTTTGTTATTCGATCTTCGAAAACGTGCCTTTTAATTTCGTTATCCTATTCGCATAGAATTATCAATATCGTCTACAAAAAAAGCATGCTTTTAGAGTCGCGGCAGCACAAATCCCGCCACCGGTCCGGCGATGGACAGTTCAAGCGATCGTGCCACAGCCGGCGGTTACGCTTTCATCGATTCAAGTTTTCCAAGAAGGTCCGGTGACATGGCGAAATTATTAAGCTCGACTTTCCCAATGACGAGCGCGGACTCTCCTATGTGCATGCACTTTTGGTTTCACATGTTCGGGTCCGGAGTTGGCTACTTGAAGCTCTTCATACGTCATTTTCGCAGCTCGGACAATCAGCTCCAAGAGATCTGGGGTCTGTCCGGGAACGCCGGTAACGCTTGGTTCATGTCGCAAGTCACGATCAGTTCTCTCGACGATTTCCAGTTGGTTTTCGAAGCGTCAGTGGGGAATACCGGTATGGGAGACATCGCCATCGACGATATCTCGTACGGGCGAGGTGCCTGTCCCGGTAGGTGAATCGACGATGCGATCAAACTCGGTGTTATCTGATTCAAATCAATTTTCTAATTCCTGATTTAAAAGTTTCACCGCAAGTGGCCGGTCCGATACCTCGGGATTGCACGTTCGAGGTCGACGAGTGTGACTGGATCAACTCGCGAGATCCGGATCGTGTCGAGTGGGAGAGAGTGTCTACCCAGGTGTTGGGACCGAGAAATCAGAGGAAGCCGTACAGCAACGGTCATACTGTTAATAGACGCAACGAATACTTTTTGGGACTTGGACGTCTTCGGGGAGGTCCACGATCTTCCGGCGGTGGTACCGCTCAGCTTGTCAGTCGAGAAATGACGGGTTCCGAAGAGCCGTTGTGCATCACATTCTGGTACTTCATGTTCGAACCATTTATCGATTCCACGGGACCTTCCTTGGGTAAACAAAAAGAGAGTCTCCTAAAGAAGATCAAAAGATATTTATTTGGCAAAATCGAGAAAAAAATATGTTTTTAATTTCATAGGTGTTCTGAGATTGTATGTTCAAGCAGTCGGTGATATCTCGACAGAAGCGAAGCCAATATGGCAACTATATAATAATCAAGGTCCTACGTGGAACTACGCTCAGGCTAGCATTAATGAAAAAGCAAATTTCAATATCATAATTGAGGGCATATGGGGACCGAACAGAGCAAGTGGTAACATAGGAATCGACGATATCGCTTTTTATACAGGAGATTGCAGCGGTAAGTAAATTTTTTTTATTATTTTTTCTTTTTTCTTTCTTAAAATATCTTTTTATTTTCTTGGTGCACCCTAAAGGAATTAAGAATCCATGTTCTATTAATTGCGTGTAGTGAAGCCACTTAGTGCAACCGTTCGCGCGGAAGACTGCAGCTTCGAAAAGGATCTATGCGGTTGGGAAAATATAACCGCCTCGGATGACAATAGAGCCGTGATGTGGCAGCGCGCGTTTCTTGCCCATCGACCGGCCCAACTGTTGGACAGGACTTTCGGCGCGACAGGCGAATTCGTGTTCTTCGACATATTCACAACAAACAAAGAGTCGACAAAGGTTCAGTTGCGATCTCCGGTGATCGCTGTCTCGCCTGATGAGGAGTTCGTGTGTTTCACCTTCTGGTTCGCTGCTTTTGGCGTGGAAGAATCTACCGCTTTGCGGGTGATCAAAGTACCTGCTGAAGATGGCAATGAAGATAACGAAAACGACAAAGAGCAATCGGTATGACTATTACACATAAAAATTATTTCACGTAATATAATATAATATTTCGAATCTGCTATTTCATCTGTTTTGCAGTTGTGGTCACTGACAGCCAAAGGATTCAACACTCCTCGACCGGTGTGGATGGCGGCCCAAGTAACAATTGAGGCGCGAACTTCATATCGACTTATTCTCGAGGGAAGCGCCAGCAATGGAGGTTTCGCCGTTGACGACATAAAGTTTCAGCCTCTGGCTTGCGAAAGTAAAAATAAAGTAGAAACTCCGGTGATAAATATGCAAACATATATGATGCAACAAATTTTTACATATTCTCTTTTTCAGTTCGACCGGCTAGTGCACAACCACCAGTTGAAACCGAGGCTGCGCAATAAACGAGACTGCGTAGTAAATGCGAGATCTCTCATAACATTAGAACGTTTTTACAGATTATCATTATTAATATTTATATATATTTATATATATTTATATATGTTTTTCTTCTTATAATATTAATAAAATAACATGCAATAAAAATTTTTAGTTAGAACAAATTATTCTCACAAGTCGCCTACTTGTGATTCAAACACCTGTTGATCAAATATATTTGAAAAGATAAGTATTTGCAAAATAGTTTTGTGCTTTTTCACTTATAATCGAAAAAGGAGTAATAAATAAATCACGTTTATTCAATATATTACGAGTATAACGACAAATTGTATATAATAATTCTGCCAAAGAAATCAGTACTTTGATTGAATACAAACTTAAAAATCTTAGCTCTGATCTGATTCTTCAAATTAAATCGCTGTAATTTATTTGTATCATTTGGTTGAAAGGTTTCTATTATTGACATACTTTTCTCACTACTACCAGCTTCCACATGACAATCTTTTCCAGCAAATCCACCCTGGAATTCTATTTCAAAGCTAGAAACATTGCATTCTTCCTCAAACTTAATGAGCACCCATTGTGGACTTCCCTGTAATATTTACAGTTTTATTATTATTAAATCATATTATTGAGTGTATAAAGTGTTAATTCTTAAAAAAGCTAAAGCTCTCACCGAGTCAGAATTCCAACATGTTTCATCAGATTGATCGAACATATGCTTCTTTCCATAAGATTGAACATTTTTGTTTAGCACTGAACTAACTCTACAAGTAAAACATAAAAAATCGTTTAATTATTAATTATTAATTAAGAAAACACATGACCTCCGTAACGTAAAATTAAAGTATTTTGAAGAAAAAATTCCAGTTTACTTGGTTATAAATTGCAAATAAATTTGTCTCTAACATTACATACATCTTAATTTAAAAGTAAATATAAATAATACCAACCGGCAGCTAAAGTTATTTGTTTCTAACAACGAAGGCATATCAAGTTTTTTTTATCTATTATTTACAACAAAATAAATTTTATTTACAAACACTCGATATAGGTTAGAGTCACGGTAATTGTTCAGTAGATGACATCGAGTTTAATAAAAACTATACCAATCATTAAAACAATTCCTCAACTTTACTGCGTTAATTTCACTTGATTTTATTATGTGCTATCACGTTTTAAATTTGGATTTTAAAGCACAAAATAGAATAAGTTCCAGTTGACGCTTGTAACAATCGTGAGCGTATGATCTACACACGCGCCACATGTGGTGTAGCTAAATTTTGTCGAAATGACAGAGTTCTTAACCTTTATAAGTCGGCGTTTTTAACACTTACTAACTTGCTTCGCAAGACAAAACAACACTTTTCTATGCCGAATTCTTTTGATTTGGATAAGCGATCACCTAAACTGAACAACAATTAAATTGGTATTTGATTTTAGATATTTCTTGTAAGCGCAAAACATCATAAATACAATTGTACGTAAAATTATGTAGATTTTGGTACCTCTAGCTAACATATGTATGTACATGTACTTCAACATATTTAAATCATTGTAACACCAATAACTGACACAGTACAGTGGATGCACTGTACAGTGCATCCAAGTTAAAATATAATTTAAAAAATGACAGTAATATTAGGAGGTGGTATAGCAGGCTTATCGGCGGCGTATTACGCTGTTAATGACGCAAAACTAGCGTCTGTTGTTTTACTGGAAGCGTCTAGTCGTTTAGGTGGATGGATACGTAGCAAGAACTCGCCGAGCGGAGCGATCTTCGAGGAAGGACCAAGAACCGTTAGGATTGTAGGACCGGCTGGAAAGAACACTCTCAATTTAATAGACAATCTCCAGCTGAAAGACAAGTTAATTCACATCAGATCGAGTCATCCTGCGGTGCGAAACAGATTGATCTACTCGGACGAGGCGCTGCATCTTCTGCCGACCTCATTAAAGGGTATCTTCAAAACGACTTCGCTCCTGAATCGTCCCTTGATAAACTGTCTGTGGACAGACTTGAGGGCTGCCAAAGTATCCAAAGACGACGAGAGTGTTTATAGTTTCGTTCAGAGAAGATTGGGTCAGGACGTCGCGGACAATTTGATCAGCCCGATGATATGCGGAATCTGTGCGGGAGACGCGCGCGAAATAAGCGTCAATTTTCTGATGAAGTCTCTATTCGAAGCCGAACAGAAACACGGTTCCATAGTCAAGGGTTTAGTGATGAATGGATTGGCAAAAATCTTTTCGAAAAAGGAGAAAGCTAATACCAACGACGCGAATATGAAAGACTCCAGGGATTCGTCTGAGAGTTTAATGAGCAAAGCTAAAAAAGAAAACTGGGTGATGTGGGGCCTGCAAGACGGGCTCGAGCAATTACCTCGCGCGTTAGCTGACAACGTAAAAAATCGAGGAGCGAAGATACAGACTGGAAAAAAGTGCGAGAAACTTACTTTCAAGTCGGATCGCGTGGAACTGGTAGTTAACGGAGACGTTCAGGAGTGCGAACGCGTTATTTCGAGTCTGTACGCCAAGGATTTGGCTGAATTGTTGCAGGAGCAACATCCCGCGCTATCGGAGGAATTGAGGGCGATACCCACCGTGACGGTAGGAGTGGTTAATCTTGAATTTCCAGGGAATGTGCTGCCTATGCAGGCGTTCGGCTTCCTCGTGCCTCCGAAGGAGAATCTTCCTCTGCTCGGTGTCATCTTCGATTCTTCTGTATTCTCGCGGGATTCCTCCTCCACGGTGCGTACAGCTCGATTTATTCGATACTGTTTCTCACTTTCAGGACGCTCACTCTATTTAGATCAACAGTTTTGATTCTTGTTTTCTTTTATGTAACTTTTATTTTTCATATTTGTACAAAACTGTGATAATTAAAATTTATACCGATCTTAGAAGCAAAAATCTTTTTGCACAACATTCCGCATCGTGACAAAAACTTTTGTGACTATCATCCAGGTACTGACGGTAATGATGGGTGGCGCGTGGTTCGATAAATACTTTGGACCGAATCCGACGGAGGAACAGCTGTTAACTACGGCGATCGATCGCACAAAAAGTATCTTATGCATCGAGGAGGAACCAGTGGCGCACAACGTTGCCATTCTGAAGAATTGCATACCGCAACACTTGGTGGGTCATTATCAACGTGTGCAACGCATCCACGATTACATTTCGACGCGTCGCATCCCCCTGAGACTGTGTGGTTCCTCTTACCAGGGTGTGGGGCTCAACGACGTTATTCTGTCAGCAAAACAGGCTGTTTGTGACATCATAAAATAATTGCGGTATTACTCGAAAAAAAAGGCAAATAAAATTGCAAATAGCATACATACGTGTATGTAACAGAATAAAACTGTATGTGCAAATGCTGTACATGCTGGATCGTAATAGTCAAACAACATGCAGAAAAGTTTTATACAACTGTTTTAAACTCAAACAACTGGAAATATGCAATATAATCATTGCTGGACAACAACCGCTACTCTATAATTTAAGCAATAAGCATATTTGTGTAGGCAAATAAACGAAATGTATGTATTTTGTTATGGGCTGATATGTATTTATATTAAACATACAATAACATATTTTATTACGATTGTACATAAGAGAAGTGTAATTTTTGTAAAAAAGTTGTTAAAGAAATTTGTTTCATTTTTACAAAATAAAACAAATTAGGTGGTAAAATAAACTTACTTGTTACAATGTGTCAAGTTTCTCAATACTTCATATTTTGCTTAATAAGAATTATTTTACTAATATGTTACAAATTTTCTCTTAAATTTTTCTATTAAAACAACAATTTTTTTGCAAGATTTTTTTTACATACAAAAAGTTACAAAAGCACAAAGACCAAAGTACTGTGTGTTCAAAACAATATCATGCTCTACTTTGAAAAAATCACTTAAAGTATTCAAAAAACAATTCAAGAGATTAATGTAAAAATTGTTCTACACTTCCTAATATGCAAATTATAACATCTCACAATCGTATATGTCTAGTCTTTGACATTACCTACGTATTTAACCTCATCAAAAGCTTTTCTGGCCTTTTTAAGTTCTTCATTCATTGTTAGAAGATCCTTTACTCTGGCGTATTTTCTAGGATCTTTTCTCACTTCAAACATAAAGATATAACACATTACAAAAATGCATAGCAACCTTTAGGAATGAACAAATTAAATGTGTGCACATAAAATTACCTAAAAACACAATATCTTCCACTTGAACTCGTCCGGTACGTCCGATTTCCATAGCCCTGTGTGTCATGTCTGTTATGAACACAATGACCAGATCTTCTAAAAAGTCAACGCTCTCCGTATAAGGATTTTGATCATCGCCGAAACCATACATCATGCAACGCAATTCTTTGGAAAACAAACGTTTTCTTCCACCGGGCAAAGTCCCGCCGATAGGAATATCCGTTTCCTCATCCTCAAACTGGAACAAAGATATTCAAGTAAAACTATACGTAAGAACGATCGTGAACGTTTGTAGTCTCACGATAAAGTTACTGACATTGTGTACAAATAATAATAAATAAATATATTTATTAGTTACACAAAAAACAAGTTTCCTCTCCTAACCTGCTCGAAACCTTCTTCCGCAGACATCGTTCTTCAGTGCTGGTCGGCTCGATCTTTCATCACTGACTGGAGGTTATATCATTGAATTGAAAATTAAATCAAAACATCAAAATCCACAAATGCAGACCACGTTTACATAGCAAGCACAATCCGATTCGATAACATCTCATGACATTGACCAATCACAATTGATAATACACGCAAATCAAATGCGCGCGCAACAAACTTGAGAACCAGCCCTACATTTTGACGTTGGACAGCGTTGGCAGTGCTGGCACGAAGAGATCAGTTTGAAAAGTCAAACTTCTTCGAAGAGAAAGAAACAAAAACTCTGGTCATATACGACATTATGAAAGAAATAATATATAAAATAGACTATAAGAAACAATTTACATGTATTGTGCAACAAAGTTTGTAAGAAAATACGCAACTACACATCGAATTTTATAACTTGCTGGACAAGACGTGATTTACATTTTGGTCTGGTTTTTGTTTCTTTTTTTGTAAATTACACGCATTTGTGTGTAACATGGAAGATATAGAACGTTATATAAAAATCATACACCAACGAAGAATCGCTACTCAACGCGAGTTGGACAGTCTTCGTGAAGAATCTGATGAGCATAAGAAGTTTATGAAGACACTGCAAGACATAAAAAGTACTTTTTTTAAAATTTCTTTTAATTTCTAAACACCTACATAAGTGTGTGTACGTACATAGAGTCACATAGAGAGGATTATGTGAGATTATATTGTAAATGTCGAATTGTGTTTTTTTTTTGCTTGCAGAAGAAAGAGAAGAATGCATGGAAAGTATTGCAAAAAATCTTAAAACAATTACAGCACAGAAACACACAATACACAAACATATACATTCTTCAAAGGATATTTCAGGCATACCTATTCCCCATAGTTACACAGAGTAAGTAAGAAAGTTTCTTGTTCACAATGGAATTGCATAAAACTTTGCTATTTTGCTTACAGAGACATGAGAACAATGTTCACTGATGCAATTGAATATAATATTTCAAATTTAATGTTTTGTTTGTTAGATAACATGCACAGAAGCTGCAGAAAGTAAATTGTATCAAAGCAAATGTCACATTACACAGCTAGAAACATTGAAGGAAGCAACACAGAAATGTCAGCAACATATTTTTAACAGTATTGATAGTATTGAAGGTAATATATTTTCTTACTGCTTTTAATTACAAATTTTTATAAAAAATAAATGCATAAGAATGACACATGTAGAGCAAGACATTAGGTTTTGTTTAATAATAATAATAAATAAAATAATATTAACATGAAATGTGATAAATAATTTAAAGAATCATTATTTTCAGATGAAAGTTTAGATTTAAATGTAAACAATGAGTCACCTGAGTGAATCAACTATGAAGTAACAGGTTTATTTGTCGATGTTTATTGTCCGTTATTTAAAATACAAAACAAGTTTTTTTTCGAGTATCTTCGTGCAAAAGTAATACGTGTAATGTACTATTACATTTTTTATCAAAGTTTTTCTTGGCAGTTACATATATTGAACATTATCCAACTGATCATCCAGATTCAGTTTTAACATTACTAATTGAGGATCCACAACTTCCTAAAACATGTATACATGTCGTTTGTAAAATAGTAATTTAACAAATTTTATCTCTTTTTATACATAGAAAAATATTATATACATAGAAAATTTATTTATATATATAGAAAAATATTTTATATTTAAAAAGTTTATAAAATATGTGTCAAGAATTATAAATAAGATATTTTTCTCTCTTACTGTAAAATGAGTGGTGACTTTGAATGCTCGTTGTTGATTAGATAATGCTTGGGTGTCCGCATAATTGTACGGGATATTTGCGCTTTGTTTCAGCTTCTCCAGTTGAGCAGCTGTCAAAGCCAATTTCTCACTGTAAACAATTTCACGAGACTTAAATGTGCCAAATTTATGTTATTGATGGGATCATTATGATTTGTTTTACCTTGCCGAATTGAACTTGTCAAATACATTAAAGCGTGGTTCGAGTTTAGCTTTATGATCGTTTTCAATGTGACGAAATTCTTTTAGTGTTTTAACGGCTTCCTCGTTTCTTGCAAATGCTAACTGAATAAATGTTTATTAAATATCAACCTCATCGAAATTGATGTGTACACGATTGATATTACCTGTGTAAAACCTTCAAGGTCTTGGGCGTGCGTCAAGAGGCGATGTTCTTTTTCCTGCAAAGCCTCCTGTTGCTTCTCAAGATATTTGACTTTTTCTTGCCATTTCAATCGTTCCTGATTAGCGAGTACAGTAGCATCTTGAGCTGTTTTTATGGCAGTAGCCATCTAAAACATTTCTTGCACTTTGTCTAATCCTGATATGTAACTATGTACACACAGATATATACTAAAATATGTTTTACTGTACAAAAATTTGTCTTTTTGATTTACCTCTATGTTCGTAATATTATCCGAACTACTTTTTATTGTTCTAAGAACTTCATATTGTCTCCGTTTAGCCGCAATTATTTCTTTCTCTTTTGTCAAAGCTTTCAATTGCTTTTCTTGTTCGTTGAACCAAGATTCTTTCAAAGCCTTATATCATATACGTATATAGCATGAAATTTTTAAATAGTGTGTGCAATTGTATTTCATATTAATATTCTTAACGTAATGTACCTGCAAATGATTACGCTCCCACTGTACTTTCTCTTCGAACATCTCTCTTTCATGTAACAAAACTTCTTCTCTTTTTTTTAGCGTTTCCAGTGTTTCATTGAGCAACGTGCTCTTCTTCTCCAATTCGAGTACCAATTGCGCGACGTGCGAGTCCAATTTGTCCGCTACTTTTATCATCCTATCACGTTCCTGCTCCAACAGCTCCTGTCGCTTCTTTATCTCTACGTTTTGTACTGCAACAATATTGTACAGAATAAATAACGTCTGCACAATCTGCCGTAAGTTACTTTTTAAAATAACATTTCACACAACGTACTTTGCACGTCTTCTTCTTGACTCTTTAAATAATATTCTCTTAATTTTATACTTTGGTCGTCTCTTTGGTCAGTCTTTTCTTGCGTGGTTTTTATACTCTCTATAATAGTGTCAGCCTTTTGTAATAGATTTTGCAAGTCAGTCTTGTGAGTCGCTATAGTTGTCATAGCTAGATTCTCTACCTCTCGCATTTTTAATATATTCTCGATTGTATCAAAGTGCTCTTTTTGCAGCAGTCTTATATTTTGAGAATGGCGCTCGTAAATCTCTTCTATGATTTGCGCATGTTCCTTCTAAATCAAATAATTAACAATAATTGAAGATGATTAATTGTAATTTAGATATAACAACAGTTTTAATAAATATGTTATACTTTCAAATTCTGTATTTCTTCTTTGTAAAATGTTTCAGTTTGCATTTTTTCGTTTTTCAACTTTTCAATCTTCGCTTCGTAATCTGTTTCTAGATATTCCAGTTCCTGCTGCATTCTTTTTTCCAGTGTGTCCGTTCTTTCTTGCAGAAATCCTATTTGTCGTCTAAGAAAAATTGTATGAATAACAATCATTTTTTTCTCAATCAATATTTACATCTAATAATAATTTATCTTACTTGTATGATTCGTCCAAGATCGTTATCTCATTTTCATATTTCTCATTCAGACTGTTTATTGTTACATTTAGATGAGACTTTTCTAATTCTAGTTTCTGAATTGCACTTTTATAACCAGTGGTAGTTTTTTGGATTAAACTACTTGCATCTTCTGAAGCTTTACTTACATCAGGATTAACCGAAGCTACTGTGTTAGGCTGTATTAAATTGAAGATTAAATACTTTATAATTCTGGTTAAACAATACGAGTTTACTTATATTCTAATTCTTAAAAACAATTTTAGGGCTTACTTTGGGATAATCTTCTTCGCTTTTGCGGTTTTTGACTTTATCAATTTCTGTTTGGCTATTTGATGATTCTGTTGGTCTATCCTTCTCGTATGGCAGTGATCCACCTGGTTTTGTTTCGTCTTCTTGTGCGTTCACTACCTATATATTTGATGTATATGTAATGAATAAAACTATAAAACTCCGTATGTTTTATAACATCAGTAATATTTCTTACTTCGTGTATCTTATCAGAGCTTGATCTCCTATATCTGTCAAATTCATCAGTCGGTGTTACTTGAATATAATCTGTGCTTTCGGATATCGGTTTAGGTTCTAACCAATCTGGCAAATATTCCTTAGTCTCTTTCCGTCTGTTCGAAGAATCTGCAGACACTGAGCGTCTTTCCACTGTCTTTGATGATAGAACAACATTATTAAATATGTATAAAACCATGATCAAATATTACATACAATCTAGCATTCTAAACATGAGTGTTTACACATTTACAGTTTGCTCAGTTTGATTTGTGCTCGAAGCAAATAATCCCAGAGGATCGTTAATTATCTCCGAAGTTCTCTTGCCTCTACGAGGCTCTCTTGTCCCGAAAGCTGTCGGTGCGTATATCGAATGCTGTGACTGTACTTTAGGAACTTCAGTTGTCTGTGTAACTTCGTACTCTGACTGCAGAGACTTTTTACTGATATTTGATTCCTTTGATGATGACACGTGCAATGTATCACCAAACAAATCTTGCATCAGTGACAACTTTTTTGCTTTGTCATCTGTTGCTTTTGACCTATTATCAGAACTATTATCTTCTGGCTTTGACTCACTGAAAACTTTCTTGTCAAACAAGTTATCTATTATATTTCTCCTTTCTCTCATTGCTGGATTCTTTTGACCTGATGGAAAATCTTCTTTATCAGCAAGCAAATCAGCCAGTGGATCATCTTCATCTACAAGAAAAACGATGTGAGAGGAAGTAATAGAGAAATAAAGAAACATTAATAAAAAAGTTTTTCAAATGTATTTAAGTGACATCTTTCTACGTAGACGAATGTAAAGTTACTATAGCAGTTATAACACACTAGATCAAACCTGCAAATGTAATTCTCTTTCTGCTGTCTTCCGCGGATGGATTTCTTCTCAGTGCGTTACTAAATAGTTTGTCATCTAAACTATCCATGTCTTCCACCGTGTCTACCATTTTCAGAACGATTGTATTCGCGTGTTCGTAAAATTATAAAATGTTACAATTCCATGGTTTTTTTACATTTATATGTCATTTACTATTGTTGCAGTTGCTTATAAGTGCTCATTAATCACGAAAATCTGTAAACTGCATTTTACATTTCAGATAAAAAGATGCGTTATGTGAAAAGAACTTGTGTACATGTGTAATTAACATCAAAGAGGCATAAAATGGCTCCCTATTTTAACTCTTTCCCAGGAGTGACAGTCGAATATTGATTAATATTGATTACAAACATTTCCTTCAGTGCATTTCCATATCTCCCCTCTCATTATCTGTCCTTCCCTGGTTTGTCTATATACGCGCGGTTTTGTAGATTGTTTGATTCGCCATCTGGCGACCAGGTGCGGAAGTGTCCGTTGCGCCGACGTCCTCCTGTGCATGCTTATGCGTGATTCGTATGCTGCCAGGTTTGTATGTACACATTTGGAGTTAGTGGCGTGAATTTTTTGTGTTCGGCTGTGAGAGTAAGATCTGAATTTTCGCGTGACTTAAACGCGTGAAAAATGTAGCAACGGATTGACGCGCTCCGTCTTGCTGTCTATGGGATTCAACGAGCAAATTCTCGAACTTGCGTACACCTGGGATAAACTTTAGGAGAGGGAGAGCAGAGGTGGGCGGATCACGACGCACTTCGCCGACAGGTCGATGAATAAGATTCGCGTGGAATCGCGCGTCCCGCGTAAAAGCACGGAGAGTGAGACGTCAGGATGCTGAGATTCCTCTCGCGACGAAGGGCGCGTACCGGCAGCCAGACAACTTCATCGCAGATAAAAAATCAGAGACTGCCCAGCAACAAAAATCAGGTGCAATGCAGAGTGGTGCTGCTGGATGGCACCGATTTGCCCATAGAGCTATCAGTAAGTTCGTCAAGAGGAAAAAAGTAGAAATAATTAGTCATTAGTAATTAGCAGAAAGGACATGCATTATTCTCTATGTCTCAAAAAATTTATTACTGTCTAATAATTATATCTGCTTCTATGTTTTTATTCTATAAAAAAATTATTACATCACAAATCTCTCTAATAGTTGATATATTTCTTAATTTTTCTTTATCTGTGTGTTATATATAATTATTTTCTTTCGCAGAAAAAAGCATTGGCTAGTGACTTATACGAGCAAGTATTTTATAGTCTAGATTTAATAGAGAAAGATTACTTTGGCCTACAGTACACGGATAGCAATAATGTTCAACATTGGCTGGACCCAACAAAGCCTATCAAAAAGCAAGTCAAAAGTATGTGTTACTTTAATTTCTATTAATTTTCTCAAAGCAAAGACACGATATATCGAGCTAATACGATACGTATGTTGCTATTTAGTTGGGCCACCATACACGCTCAGATTAAAAGTAAAATTCTATTCTTCGGAACCGAACACTCTTCGTGAGGAATTAACGCGATATCAATTCTTCCTGCAATTGAAGCAAGATGTTTTAGAAGGCAAACTTCACTGTCCTCATCAAGTCGCGGTTCAGTTGGCTGCTCTGGCTCTCCAATGTAAGTGCTTGAACAATAACCTTGATTAAAATTAAGCTGCGTTAAGTTTTATCAAAGATATTATTAATTTATGCAAACATTGTCAGTATTGTAAAATAAAATTCTTATTTCAGCTGAATTGGGAGACTACGATCCTGCTGTGCACAGTGCTGCGACCGTCTCTGAATTTCGCTTTGTACCGGGACAGACGGAACAGATGGAACTAGAAATACTGGAAGAGTATACCAAATGTTCCGGTCTCAGTCCAGCGCAAGCGGAATCCGCTTATCTCAGCAAGGCTAAATGGCTAGACATGTATGGCGTCGATATGCACACTGTTCTCGGCAAGGACACCTGCGAGTACTCTCTGGGATTGACGCCGACCGGCATCCTGGTTTTCGAAGGCACACAGAAGATAGGCTTGTTCTTCTGGCCGAAGATCGGTCGTTTGGATTTTAAGAAGAAAAAGCTGACGCTAGTGGTAGTCGAAGAGGACGACGAAGGCAGAGGCGAGCAGGAGCACACTTTTGTGTTTCGGTTGGTGAACGAAAAGGCATGCAAGCATCTGTGGAAATGCGCGGTAGAGCATCACGCCTTTTTCCGTCTGCGCGCACCCGTCAAAGGCGCCAGCGGCCGTCAGAACTTCTTCCGCATGGGCTCGCGTTTCCGCTACAGCGGTAAGACGGAGTTTCAGACGACGCAGCTGAATCGCGCCCGCCGTACCGTTCAATTCGAACGACGACCGAGTCAGAGATACGCGCGACGACAAAGTCATGTGCTTCGTGAAAGACAGCGTCAGCAGCAGGTGGAACAACCGCAGCCATCTCCGCCTCCAGGTGAGTTATTACGGCCACAAAGTAAAAAGAATTTTAAGGATCTATCTTTTGTACGTAAACTATCACATGTAATAAATTTAAAACAATATTTTTAGCCGAGGAAGAGCCTCTGCAGCGTCAGTCGAGTCGATCCAGTACGAAGTCTTCGGACTCGTCGAGCGTTCAAGGCACGTCATCGCCTCTGGTGGACTCCCTGTTGAAATCTCTCGCCAAGGATCAACAACCTTTGGAGGCTCGAAATCAAGCAACGGTCGTTAACAGCGAGAAAGAATCGGAACCTATGAAGACTAGTTTGACAGTCGAGGCGATAACCAGTCAAGTGCAATTAGTGCCTAATAATCAAGTTGGCGGCACATCGTCGTTGCCGCCGCGAACGCCTATTCCGCCGGAGTCATTGAAGTGTAACATACTGAAAGCGACTCTTGAACAGGGCAAGAATTCGAATTTGGTCTCCATTACGTCGACCGACGGTCCTGGAATCACCGCGAAAAAAAATCAACACACGGACGCAGCGACGATCGTTTCAGTGGTAAGCGTCGCAAACTTTTGCCTTATTTTTTTAGTTTCTTGTCCTCTTCTGTATACTCATATTTTTATTTTTGTATTTTTATATGTTTACAGTATATGTGCTTCTCTCTTGAAGTTGTGCAATTTTTTTACTATTTTATTAAATGTTTTATAATAGTTTTCAAAAAGTTAGAAGCTTATTTGACCAATAATATGTTATTTAAAAGTGTTTCTTATCGTTTGCGTTTATATACATCTTGTGCTCGCTTTATGCCGCTAGCTGCCGGCCATAATGTGTTTGCTTTCTTGCTTTTTTCGTCGAACAGGGCGGTGATAAATTGACTCTATCTGTGAGCGGAGCTACGACGGCAGTAAATCCTTCTACGGACGATGCCGTAACCGTAACACATTTCTCGTTAGACAGCTGGGGTCAAATCGAGCAAAAAACCACGCCATTAAGCCCGAAAGTGTCGAATCAATCGCAAAATCCATTCAATCCGTTTACCAATGACACTACTAACAACGAAGTATCGAACACGCTCGAAGTTTCCGAGGAGGAAGCGAAGCCGGAAGACGATAAGAAGAAGAACACCAATCCGTTTATAGACTCAAACCCATTTTTGGGTATACTTAATCCTTTCAAAGATTTACAACCCGTCACGACGGAGAAAAAAGCGGAGACGGATACGGAAAAAGTTGGAGCACGAGTTGTTAAGACCGAAGAGATACAGACAACTACGACTACACTGACACACAAGGTCAGTTACGTTTCTTGCGCTTGTAAGCCAGCTGTAGCGTCTCATTTACTACATAAACGTCCAGGTTCTCCTAAGAACCTAAAAACGAAACAAAATTTAGAAAAAAGTCTGAAAGATAGGTCGCTTAACATTAAATTCAAATTAAAAGAACATTATTTTCTTCTAAAAGTAAGTTTCATTCATTGTGAAATAAGAGATTTGTTTTATCTCATGTGAAAGTTGTCTCTTTCTGTACGTGTGTGTAAAGTTTTGTCTGAATTTAACTTGAGATGTTAACTATTCATAAGTGTAAATAATATCGCAATTGGAATAATTGGTAAGTAAAGCGATTTTTAATAGTTTATCAGGAAAGAATGTTTTTTTTTTTTTTTCATAGGACGAAAACCAAGCTTCAGCTATTAGTCCGTGGATGGTGGCAGAGCCGTCGCAGAGCCCAGTACCTGATAAAACACCAACCAAGCATACAATTATCACAAGGAAAACGGTAATTACCACACAATTATAAAATGTTTATTTAGGAATACAAAGGAAAGAAGATCTATATGTACACAATATATATGCGAGAGAAAATAGCACCAACATACATTTTACTCCGGTCTTCCTCGGACTGCCTTTTTTTACTTGAAATGCTTAGAAAATGTGTGCGGTGTTAGTACATATAATTGAAAATCAGACGCATAAAAGTATTTGTTAAAAAAATACCTTTTGTATAAAGGTATCTAGTTGTACTTAAGTTGTACTTAAATGTAAAGACAAACCATCATCGGGAAGGTGTTGCTTTCAAGTCATTGTTATGAATTTTTGTGTTAGGTAATAATCGGACATCGTTGATAATGATAACTGTTTTTATATATATATAAATATATATATATATTGAATAAGAATTTGTATGACAAAGTGAGATTTGTTGCTTGTAGCACCGCGAACATTCCTTAATTTTACGATGCATTTATCTTGCGTGCAGAAACAAGTGAGAGAAATAAGTGTCCTTATAATCTGCCAGTATGTATTGTAAGTACAAGGTTTAGTAGTTTTAACTGCACTTTTTACTGCTGTTTACGTGAGTTCTCTTTCGTTTTTTTTGCAAAAAAAGAACATGTTGAACGCAGAAAAAAATCAAGTGCGGTTGAAACGAACGATCTATTACGCAAGGAAACATGTAACATTGTTGTTTGTCATGTTCAATACCTACGCATTTATATGGTAGCACTTCTCGTGTAGCTAACTGTGCCTTCAAACACTTAACATGAAACAAATATGACTATGCGAATATTTAGAAACAAAAGAAAGTAATCGCATATTCGCCGACTGATTAAAAATATAAGAATATTACAATACTATCAAATAAATTACATCAAAATTATGTGAGTAGATCTGATTGAAATTTTTAGAGACTATTTTTTACCAAAAAGGAGTCATAAATCTATTAACATTTTTTTGATCTACAAATAATCAGTTCATAATTGATTATAACGAGCCTATCTGCTCAATTTTGCTATTTCGAAATTTGATCATACTATTAATATATTCGTATATTAATAATAGTAATCATAATATTCGATATAAATAAGTAAAGAATTTATATAAGTTATATTACCAGTCTTAGATAAAACACAACCCGTGCAGCTAAATCGTGCAGTTATTTGTGTATTTAATATTCGATATTTTTGAAAGAAGAATCGGATTTTTATATTATATATACAATAATATGTACAATATATAGAATATATATTACTCCTGAGATAGTTTTTTCTATGATTCGTTCCTTTTTTGATTGCATACATTTTTCCTCTCTATATGCCATAATTTTTATACGAGTTCAAGTAGAATATAACACATCACATGTGCTATGTCGTTATTATATACATACAGGATGTCCCAGTTTCCATATGACTATAGCATTTCCATTGTCCCGTGTAACAATGACATACGACATGACTGCCGTTTCGAAACGATATGAGGTTTTTACACGGTATATTAATACATACAAGCGACGCATTTAAATTACGAACGGGACCATCGATGTACTTAATTAGCATACAAGTGTTTCTCTCTATGTTCGCAGAGAGGAAATAGCTACTATCTCCTCTTCCTCTCTTTAACTGATTTTTAATTTTATATATCACGTTTTCTCGTAAATCTAAACATACTTAGCATACAGTTATTGCTAGAATTTAAATCGATGAGCGAGAAAAAGGCAATTCGAACCGGTTGCAAAATATCGTGCAGTAAATGTCAACGAATTAATATTCAATACGTTTTATGACTTTATTGATTTGAGTCTTCATCAGTGAGATTATTCTAAATCAACATTTCCTTAAATGTGTGACGATAATAATATTGATAATCACACATAGTGACAATATCAAAAGCTACTAAATTGACAACAGTTTTATATAAATAACATCCTCTTCTTAAGATTTTACTTATGATCGTTACACTTTTAAAGAAATGTTAATTTAAGATAATTCCACTGAATGAAGACTTGACTTAAATCAATAAGGTCAAAACATATGGAATATTAGTTCGTTGACATTTACTGCACGACATCCTGCAACCAGTTGCTTTGCTCTCACTCATCGATTTGAAATAGTCGTTGCGAACCAGAGGACACTTCTTTACATGGTTTCTTATAGCATTTAATATTATTGCAATATTTGTATTTGATTAAGTATTTTATTGTATTTAATGCCAAGAAAATGAGCGCGACATATACTTTAACTTGAAAAAGCTAATATATCACGTTCATATATATTATATATAGATATATATATATTTACAATATAATATTATATTGAATTATATATGTCGATACCCTGATATTATTCCGTCCTAAAATGTCCTATACTCAATGTTATGATTTTTGCTTTTTAATAAAAAAACAAAAAAGACAAACTTTTATACGTTTCATTATTATAATTTTTGTCTTGTTTATTATTACACAACTATATAGATATATATTTTTGTTATAAGACACGCAAAACATCATTAAGGAAGAAGATAAACAATAACGAATATATCTTTATCGCTTGCAGTGCGCAATTAGAACACACACACGTACAAAAATTTACTTGTTTACTTGTAAAAATCATGAGAGTGTGAAAATGATATTTGAGTGATGAATCAAATCATTTAAATATATTTATATTTTACAGTTCGTATATCTCCATTTATAGAATTCTTTAGATGGAGATTACTTGTATATTTTGTTGTTCTTTTTCTCGAGTGTGATCTCTTTGTTTTTCTAATAAAATACTCTTTAGCGTATATGTATATTTTCGTTTAATTTACAATAATAAGTAACTCTTCAGCATTTGTTTAAGTCACTTTTAAGTCACTTGTTTGAACTGACAGTACGATTTGATGTACATATGTATGTGTACATCAGTTATTATAGATTCAGCGAATAGAGACACTATGTCAGGAAGAGGCTTACTCGGTTTTCACTGGTCCAGTAGTGAAAAATAAATCTAATGAGACGAAACAAAAAAAAAAAACGTATTTGTAAATGCATTTTTTTTTTTAAATATTTACACGGAATGTCACTTCAGCATCGTGAAATGCTAAATTGAAGATTATTGTTGTTATCGTACTTGCGAAAAGGCATTGTATGTGTCACAATCCACTAAGTAAATGAACACGATTTTTTTACATCTTAAAAAAGACATACACGCTTGTTTCTATTTACACGAAGGAAACCGTGATATCTTATCTTGACACATAAAATATGTGTGTGCGTGTTATGTAGGCCTTCTTAGCTGCCAGTTCATCGTCAGACTTATCAGTCTCGTACTGTGTCATCAATCATATTGCGCGTTAAATAAGACGGCATAAGATATTAAACAGGTGTTTCCGAGTTGTTCCACTCTCTGATATCTTTCCGAGATGGTGACTGAATACTCGAGGACTCCCGTATCATCAGGCTCACCGTGTCAGAATAATCTATGCAGCGTTCTCCATCCCGCGGTAAACTTCTGTTGGACGACGGCGAACTGCTGTTCTCCGCGCTACAGTCATGTCTGAACACGCTGTCCGATTGAGAATGCGTCGGTGTGGACAGCTCGGATACCAGCGGAGTGGATTCGTCACTCTCACCACCAGCAGGAGACCCCATCGGCACGTTGCCGATCAAACGCTCCTTCAGTTTCGACAGTTTTTCGAGGCTGGAAGTGGACATGATCGTTTCGTCGGTCAGTGTTGAGATCGAACGTCTCTTCTTGATGGCCGTCGACGACGACACGGTCTTCAGCGGTGTGTTGTTTCCCATGTATCTCTCGTCGGTGGATTTCGACCTGAACGCGGGTTTCGGCGATGGCGGTGGCGAAACAAACAACGAAGAAGGCCGCGTACTGATGTTGCTGCCAGTTCTCTTCAAGGGCTTCTGTGAACAGGCGGATCTCGTGCTATGTTGAGATGTGATGCTACGTTGAGAATTGGTGCGGTGCAGGAACACGGTGGAGTCGTGCGAGCTGTCGTCCGAACTTCCGGGCTCATCGTTAATCGGAACCCAGTGGAACAGTGGGTTGGCCTGGAGCAACACGTACTCCGTGTCTTGAGTGCGTCCTAAAACAAGACACTCATAACATATTTGTTTCGTTGTTACATAATTTATATTTTGTCTTAGAATAATTTCTCAAGATTCTTTTCGAGAAGCTACTTATACAATACGAGAGATTATACTTGACCAAGTTGTCTTTGAAAATAAATAGTCTTCTAGAAAAAGGAAAATATTGAAAATAAAGTTTTATGCGAGAATATGTAAACTTGATCTGACTTGAAAAGAAAAGATATCATTCTGTAACAATTTAATTTTGATTTCTGTGGTCCTTGAGATGCTTTGACACAATAGTTTGAAGGCATCTAGATACACAAATTGTAAAGAAGGTAATGTCAGACTTGGTTTGCAAGAAATTTTATTGCCATTTTGCTCTCGTAATATATGTATAACATTTTTTAAATACTGCTCATATATAACACTAACAATCTAGTATTTATTAGCACATACACGCGCAATACAAGGAATATAACGTTAGTCACAAATAAAGGACGCAAGTTTCGATCATAGCTCACATTATGCTACTTTAAGAATTGGGATTTATACATTATAATTATCAAATATAATATTATAATAATTATTGTGTAATAATTATAACTATATTATTATAATTATTATTATACATATAATTATTATAATATATAATTTTGTCATTATATGAGATATATACATTTTAAGGTATATATATTTTTAAAAATATAATATTATCTGATTTTTGAAGTAGCATAAACATTTCTCTCACAAGAAATATTCGTTTTTACCAACAGTAACACATAATTTATCACAGTCTTTTGTACATGAATTGTTCACAGAAAACATTGAACGGTTAGAGGTTTTATGACACTATCTTGATAATATCATGCATTTATAAAAAAAAAAAATGCAATAAAATATACTCGTATATATTACTGACAAAATTGCCTTTAGAATCCTGTTGCAAGGTTTTGGATGACACAATTCTCTTCTTTATCCTCAATATGGCACTGATATACGCATTTTGATGTTAAACTATATTTTATAAAATGAGCATTATGATACATCAACAGATTGCGCATACAATAATATTCCCTAATTCTACTACAAGATTTATTTTCTCTTTACGTGGTGTATGTGTGTGTATATATGCGTCTTTGGCGTATATAATACAAGTATTCCGTGTATGTATAATCGGGTATATAAAAAGAAATATATCAAATAATAATTCAAATTTTCTTAACAGCACACTTTGGCAAGACACCGTCGTAATGTGAGTGCAAATGATAATGACATTGAATTGTTTGTACATTTCAATGCAAGTGCTGGGGAATGCTTTCTTTTCTGTGTGACATGCGGAATATGAGTGATTTTTATTTATCATCATCATCATCATCATCATCATGTCCGGTCTCGGATTCGATTAGAAGTTAGCTGTATTCGATGGAGGAGTCACTGTTTTGTTCGTGCTGCGATGGCTCTTGAATTATAACCACAGGTAGGGTAAGTGGTAGGGAAGTGGGCTCACCTGTAGAAAGCGAGTCTGTCGGTGCCACCACTGGCGATGGCACGTCTAATACATCCTCGCAAGCTTCCTCATTCAAAGTTTGCAATGCTCCGCAAATCATTTGCTCCTCTAATGTCACCTAAAATACATGTATGAATTTTATTTTAGATAATTTGATCTCACATCTAGAATCTAAGATAATTAAATGTTCAAGTAATATGTCAAAGATGTAACCATATAAAACACACAACGACAAACTTACCTGGAACTAATGTACGGAACGCAAACGTAAATAAATTACAAGATTTAGTTGTTGCAATTATTATTTACAAAAATATTATAACTCATTAATTGTTTTAGAGTAAAGTCATATTTTTATGTATAATTTTTACTAATTGTTAAAGTTAATGACACCTGTGTTTATATTATACCTGTTTTTCCATGATAGATTGCTTGTTCTGATCACGACGGGAAGAACCATCTGTTCTTGATGTTCCTTTTTCTTTCTCCACATGAGCTGGGATACGCATTGAATTATTCTGCGAAGCGTGATCTAAGACACGGATAAAAATTAATTATTGATTGAAACATTGATTGAACACAAGAAGCACAGACGAAGGAAATATATTGAACGTACCTTTTCGTGCGGGTTGCTCGGGTCCCACAGTAAATCGGACGCTTCGAGAACCCTCCTCGTATGTAACGGACGAGAGTTCCAATTCCCTGAGCGATACAATTATTATACGGAACAATTCCCAATCCCCGAAAGTCATTTTAAGTACCTAAAAGAGTACATTTTTGTAAACAAAATTTTCTTTTATCTCAGAACATAAAAATGCACTTCTCCGAAAGTTACTTTTTTCAGTTCTTGCAAATCGCAATGCAGCAAAACTCGACCGTTAATGTTGTTGTCTTTGATGACTTGTTTGTACGTCGGTATCTGAGTCGGATTAAGATTTTCGATTTTGTCGATCAGATCGCAGACGCCCGTTACCGTTAAAGATGAAAGTTTTATTTCCAAAATTTCGGACTGTGAATGAAAAATAAAACAATAAAGTAACAAGTTTCTTCTCAGTCACACAAAGAGATAATTGTATTGATCAATTTATGACGTACCGGTAACGAACTTGTCACAGAAAGCGCTTTTGGCAATGGTTCCATGGGAGGCATTTGTACCCAAGGTGACGGAGCTTGCCATTCTATGCTTGGTTGATAGGCCCATGACGGCGGAGATGTCGGCGGCACAGATCCCTGCAGACTCGATTGCTTGACCAATTTCGCGTGCCGATTTGTCAGAACGTTCCTATGCGAAACTAACGCGTGATCGTTCCAGACGCTGCTCTGTTTGAAAAGTAAACCTGCGTCTTCCTCTATACTCTGTTGATCCTCCTTTATTTTCTTCTTAATGTACGGATCTAAATTAATAGTAAAGGGCAAGAATATCTTCATGTCACTGACGAGCAAGCTTGATCGATGAAAAGTAAGGAAGACATCCAGCTTGCGCTCATCTCTATCCAGTTCGAGGAGCGGTTGCACTTCTTTCAGCACCGGAATCTGTGGTCGCACTCTGATAAATATATAAAAAGAGGTTGAAACACATACATATAACGTACATACATGGCAATTCAAAAATATTATTACGTACTTATCGTAAAGACTTTTTAATGACATGTTGTCATCCAAACTTTCCTCGTACATGTCATAATGAAGAATGAGCCAGGACGTTCTGAAAGGCCATTGTTCGGTGATGTTGATCCAACTAGCTAAATGATACCAGTTGAAATCAACCTGGAATGCTTTGAGTAATCGTCCTAAAAAGAAACATAACGATCATATGTGTAATCACGCGTAAGACGACATTGTGCGATTTAATTTTATACATACCAGTGACGTAAACGACGTTCATCAGTCTCCTCATACTGCGGGGATTAACGTCACTGAAGTAATCGTCGGTGAGCAGCATCTTATTGAGATCTTGCGGGCCACCCAACCGATTCAAATTGCTGCCGATACTGCTCGCGATTGATTCGCTCAATCGCAACTTTCTGCTGCCCTTCCTCGTCTGGGGTTTCAGTTTCTCGTTGCTGTTCATTATAGCCGATTCCGAACTGAGTCTCCGATTAGACACCGAGTGGTGCATAGTGTTGGCTGTGGTGTAATTGACGCTATCCTCGGCCTCCGTCCATGCCGTTCTCTTGTTGTATTGAGAGGTTTGTTGCGCGACTTTGACTTTACGCAAGCCGCTGTTTTGCAGATAAAACGGCAGATGCACCATGTTCCGCAAGTAATCGTGACCGCCGATATTCGATTCCGAGAATATTCTTCTGCTATTCACTTCTACCGCCTGTGCGCGTAATGTCAAACGATAATTTTTTTTATTATTTACTCTTACGCGAAAATCGCGCCTCGTGTCTTTCTTTGAATAAATATTTTCACAAATATGTTTTCAATTTGCCCGACTTACTTACCTTAGCTATGATATGAGGATCGATTGCTAATATCACGACAAAAGGATATCCGTTATCGCTAAATAAGGCTTGTATGGCGTCTAGAATCAATAACACTTTATCCTGCTCGCAACTGTCCAAACCGTCCACTATTATAACTAGTCTACTTTGTTGAGCCATAAAATTGTCCATGCACTTGACCTGGTTCAAATAATAACAATTGAAATCCGTACCGTTAATTGTTATTAAAACAGAAAAAGAAGGATAACAAACAAATTACCATATCTGTCATTAAAGTGACTTCGCTTCTCAGAGCCTGAATAAAACCTTCGCTCTTCAGAATTTCTAAGTTCGTTATACTGCGCTGAAGGTGTTTTCTCTGTGAAAATACTAACGCCTGCAACGTTCTGCACCACGTGTATAAATTCGCTATTATACTAATGGCCAAGACCAAGGCGATCGTTATCATGATTATGTGAGCGGTGGTTCGTTCTATCGTCGGCCTAAACAATTCAACATGTGATAAGACAATGTGATAACAACAAACAAATTTTATTATTCAAACGTGTGGCTGTACTTACTCGTCCTTCGTAATATCTATGAGGTATACCGTGAGCACCGAGATACCGACGAGCAAGCTGCAGAAGCAGAACTCGAATATAACTATATACGGCAAGCAACACAAGCGTCTCCACTTCCACTTCGTGGTCGATTTATTTGGCTTCGGGCGAAACGCCCGATATAATCTGGTCGACAGAGAACCGAAGTCGTTCTCAATGGAGTCGTACAACGAGGCGACCATCTGAACGACCGCATTCTCGCCGGCGGCGTTCGTGCCCACGCGGGTCTGATCGGTGAAGTAGAACTTAATCGGCTGCACCCCGACGTTGTTCTGGCCCTGACCGCTCGGAGGATGACAGAAGATCACTTGCAGCAACAATTTAAGCGCGTTTAATTTGACAGTGAGTGCCACCGTGAAATTATACGGCCAGTACCAATCATATCTACGACACGCAATCAAGAACCACAGTGAGAATACAAAGCGCAAAACAGGTCTCGAGCTATTTGTTTCGCGAGTCTCACCTCTTGTTGGCGTACCAAATGAGTAGCAAAAAGATGTAAACAACAATCAACAGACTTGTTCCGCAAGATAGACCGATGATCCACGACTGTAAGGCAAGGCCCAGGGTGATGCCCACCAATAACGATATATGCGCTACTACTAGAAAGAGCAAGGAAGAAAATTGGAATACTGGATCGATCCATTGTCGCGTGAAATTCTTCATCTCCTCTGTGAAGAATAATCATGTTTATTATTATTGTTTTCTTTTCTTTTTACGATGCTTGAGATATAATCTCGTTTGTACGTATAAGGCTATAACGTAATTCTACTGTTTAGCGCAATACCTCTCAGTTTACTCAGTAAAAACGACTTCCCAGAACCCCATTTTGCATAAAGGCCGACGGTAATTGGCGTGGAGAGCGATGGTTCGCTAAGAATATCTGCCAGCGCGCTGCTGTACAAATCGTAACCAAGCATATTCTCATTGTCCTCGTTAGTATTCAAACGTCCTGTAATACGCATTAAGCTATTCTATACACAACAGATTAAAAGAACTATTTTTCACACATATCTTTCATTCGCATGTACTTGGAGTCAAGTTACCAACAATGAAATAAGAACAATAACTGGCGTTTATGACAACTTACGAGCACCGAATATCTGTCCGAGGATTGTTTTCGGATGATTGATGTCGATGTTGTAGGGGGTCTCGCCTTGTCTGTTCGGACGGTACAATAACTGGCTATTCTTTGGATTCTGCAGTAGTATCTCGACGATCGCTTTCGATCGCGCGCGCATCGCAATGTGCAGTACAGTGTCGCCCTTCTTGTCCGTAGCCGAGACCTTGGCTTTCTTGTCTAAAAGCAATTGCACGATTTCGGCGTTACGTGACCTCACCGCCCGTAGTAAGGGCGTGTCGCCGTCTTTCGTGGCAATCTCCAGGTCTGGGTTAGCGTTTAGTAATAATTTGAGTATCGGTATATTGCCTTTCTCTACTGCTATGTAAGTTGCGGTTTTTTTATCCTAGAATATATACGGACGGGATGGTTAGTGCGAACCAAAGAACGATCCGAGGTAACCGCGATTGAGGGTGTTTTATGTACATGTGTGTATGTATGTGACGCACGAACCTAGCTCGAAGTGGCTCACGGATTACCACGGTGACCACGGATCCGAGAGATGGCCTCTTATTAAAGCGCCCATCGTACCGATCCGAGCCGCTATCGATTTACGTGACACTTTAAACGAAGTTTCGCATACATGCACCACATGAAGCTCGGATGCGAGCCACCGGCTTTTCGGAAAATATATTTGGGAATCGCTTTACAATATATTTGATAGAAAAAAAAAGTATAAATTTCACTTCAAAGTCGATCTTCGAGGAAGATACGCGTATACGAGGTAAGAAAAAGATGAATGGAATCGTACCTTTCCGGCAATGTCAACGTCAGCGTATTTCTTCAGCAAGGATTCCACCACACCGCGATGACCACCTTTTACGGCATGAATCAGATTCGTGTCGCCGGCACGATCCTGAATGTTAACGTAAGCGCCGGCGTTTAAAAGGGCGTTCGCTATCTCGTGATGACCTTCTCGGCAGGCGATTGCCAGAGCGGTGCATCCATCCTTGTCGAGAGCGTTCACATTGGGTCTGTGCTCCAACAGTAGCGACACTACCTCCACGTGATTGCCAAGGGTTGCCACGAGCAATGGGGTCCACGAAAACTAAGAATGTCATTAAAAAATAATACATATGTGTAAATAAAAAAATATACTTCGTATCATACTGTGAAAGCAAAATGTCAAGTTATATTGAGACATTTATATATTGAGATGTCAATTTATATTGAGACATTTTTATCTGACGCGTTAATATTTTGCTAGTACAAATGGAAAGAAATGTCCATCTTTACTTTATATCGTCTTTTTAAGACTTTTATTGACCTTACCATTCCCGCTGTGTCGACGTTGGCGCCAGCCTTGAGAAGAATATCAACGATTTCCACGTTTCCCTTGCGCGAAGCCCATATAAGTGCCGTGGTGCCATACTGAGGAAAAAAAAATGAATAGAGAGTGACCGCACGACGACCATCGATTTACGGCGATATGCTCGTTACGGAGGATTACCTTGTCGCCGACATTGACCTTCGCCCCGTGAGCGGCGAGATCTTTGACTATATCAGGATAACCCCTGCCAGCGGCCCATAATAACGAGGAAATGTGAAAATTTCCATGCGCGTTGACGTCAGCCCCGCGCCCCAGCAGCATCGTCACCGTCGCCGACCTGCCTTTGTACGTCGCCCACATGAGTGCCGTCCAGCCGCCCTGCAAAAGAATCTTCTTCAAATGTCTGTCTATACAAATAAATCCTATGGATATAAATATACTTGACTTTACATAAAACCATTCTCTCATATACAGCAAAAATCAATTTGAAGTATGTTAAAACATAAAACAAGCAGAAAAAAATATTTATGTAACACAAAAAATATAGTAAATATATAGTAAATGTGTAAAACAGTTTTAACACTCAAATATATTAATAAAAGAAACTTATATATAAATCATGTTTGTGTGGATGTAACAAGTTTTAAATTATTGAACATAATACGAGACAGCTTTTCTGTCAAGCGCAAAAATTTCTAGTTATAAATTTATATTAATGGCTCTGTGCCAAGCTGATAAACTATATAACTCCCGACCATATCTCGGTGCTCCAGATCGGCGCCGTGTTCCAACAACTCGACGCAAACGTCGGTGTGGCCTTCCTTCGCCGCGCACAGCAGTGCCGACCAGTTGTCCTAAAAGAAAAAAAATTACGCGCATAATTAAACAATGTTAATCAATAATTTTATGCAATCACTGACGTCTGAAAACGTGCAGACAGGTACTAACCGCATCTTCGGCATTGACATCCGCTCCATGATTGATGAGCTCTCGTACGAATTGTATTTTCCCCTTAGTTGCCGCGAAGATGAGGGCGGTGCTGCCATTCTGCCATGAGGGAACAATTTGTCAGAGAAGGTTCAAACGCACATACAGAGGTAAACACGAGAAAGTGTTTTTGTTTTAGAGAGTGTGACGTTTTTCAGAAAGAAAACTGGATACAAATTTTATACGTTGCCTTTTTCAAAAATTTTCCGAGTGATGAAAACAACTTTTATTGTCCTAACATATCGTTATTAATGATTCGGAAATGTTATTGTTCTCTTGGAGCAATTGTACCTCGTCTCTGTCGTCGATCTGCACTCGCCTGTTCTCAAGGAAATTCTGCAGTCCGGCGAGATTATCATCTGCGATGTAGCCTTCGAGTGATCGATAACAAAGCGATACCATCGAGTCAGTCCGGTGCAAAGTCTGCGAAAGAACGGAGAGAAGTTATCGATGAATTCTTCTTATCGCGCCGTGCACGATTCTCGACGGTGTTAAAAATTGTTAGAGCAAACAACTCATAGAGATAAGACTAGATGACAACTACAGCTCGCGGAAGAAAAGAGGAAAAAAAACGCGCTCACGCGCGAATGGCAAATTGCGCCATTCGATTTTGAAACTCAACGCGAGCAACACTTGTCGTTCTTCAGACGTGATTGTGTTTCCTATGTCTTAAAAAAACAAAAACGCTGTAAAAATTTTTTTAATTACGTTAAAAGCAAAGAAGTTAGTTTTTTTTTCAATTAAATATTTCAGTTATTTATTTAACTGCAGAACGTTTAGTTGACTAACTTGTAATGCAAAAGTATGTTTTGTATTTTTTCAAAAATGTGTCCGTTGTGAATCTTCTCCTTGTGTCATTTATCAAAATATTATATTCCAAAGACTTTCGCACACCTTCAAAACTACTACAATTTCACGTAGATAATGTTATAAAATATTCGACGTAAATAGTGCAGCCACAATAAAGTACGGAACGAAGCCTTATCGAAGCCCTATCAGGATCTACGAGCAACGTAGGCAAACATCGATATTTTTCAGTCGTCCTTAGTAGAGCAATCTCACACTGTTTGCGCTGTAAGTATTAACCACCTCGAGCGCGAGGTTGTAAAAATAAATCAGAAAATCCACCTTCTACGATCTATGAAGTTCTCTGACCGCACAGATCTCGCATCAAAAGTGTTCTCTTAGCGCTCTTCAAAAATAATCCACCAAGTATTTCAAAAATCAAAAATACACTCTCTCGTTTCAACTTTCGGTCGGAAAATTGTTGTCGCACTTTTGCGTTCTTTCTTTTTTCTCGACAAAAAAAAAAAAAAAAAAAAAAAAAAAAAAAAAAGAAGAAATATTGCGTACGCGAAATACTCAAGCGGTAATTTCGCGTGTCTAGTTAGCCGCGATTGGATCCCGCGCGTTCTCCGTCCGAAGAAAAATAAGAGGTATGGAACCACTTGACTTGTGCACTTCTCGCGATTCCTCGGAGTGGAAAGTATCTGGGTCAATGACAGTGAATGACACTCACGCGAATGATAACGACGCGATCGCGCGTACATGACGGAAAAATAAGAGTAGAAAGTTAGCACACAGCGAACTATAAATATTTTTAATCGCAAACTATAGATTGGTGAAATTGTGCGAACATCGATAACTGCAACACAAAAAGATAGAGAGAAGAAAGAAAGAGAGAGAGAGAGAGAAAGAGAGGAGTGTATGTGTTAATACAACCAATATGTACAGTGTAACATGAGCATTCGAATAAAGATGTAATTCCGACGGCGAGATATCGGACATGTTCATCGTGTTAGATTCTGCGGAAGCGAGTTAAATGACACACATGTGCCGCGTACGGATTATCGATAAAGTCTCACGTAACTTAACGCGCATAAATTAACTTGGCATTTACGGTGCGCTAGAGGAGGATAATGTCACCAAGAGTATATACACTACACAGCGAGATTATGTATTCATAATAATCTTTCGGCATAAAAGTTTTGTAATTCCGCGCGCGTTAAGAGCCATAATTAATCCCGGCTCCGAGAACATTAATAAGAGTTCTGAACTCTTTTGATATTGACTTAAAAATTTAAATAACTTTCAAAAATTTCTTTGCTCGACATTCCTCCCACTGACTGGGAAATAAAAATTCCCCGGTTAGAACGAAATAGAATCGATAATTCGGAAAAGAGAGACGAGCGTGTCTGGTGTCGGATTTCGCGCAAATGAAACGCGAGATCAAGAGACGTTACTCTCTCGCATCAATCTTCGAAATTATCCCGTAGGAAAGAGATATCTCTCCTCGATGAGAAATTTCTCACGCTCTTTGCGGAGATCGGAGAACGCGAATCACGCTCTTTCACGTCGTTTATCATCCGAACCGTTACGAAATAAAAAAAAAATCCGATACTACGAGCACGTGCAACGTACAAACATATTGTGTACACTCACATAACGGCGGAAGCGCATTAGATCAGCTTTACTTCATGCGGTCGATTTTGTCTCATCGCTGAAATATCCGAAGGGTACGTATACGTTTTTATACGTGCCGCGGTGAACGCGATGTAACACTTTTGCCGCTTTGACGAGAGCGAGTGTCAACTGTGTATTTAATTCGCGCGTGTGTCTGCGGCTACAGTCGATTAAGATCGATGACAGAACCGGACAAAATTCCATTATATATTTACAAGTGAGCGTTACGTAATGTGTTGTCAAAAAGTTTTCCATATGGACAAAGCGGCGGAGTGACTTTCTTTGTCATGATTTAATAAATTAACGAGATCACACACATACATAAATATACATGCAGACAAATCACTTCTTTCTCGGAAGATTGATCAGATTATCGACCGTGACATTTCATTAGCAAAATTAGTTTTTATGATTTGAAACGTCTGTAAGCGATATAATAATTGCGATAAGATTAAACTGCGTCGATGTGTGTTTTTTTCCATCGATGCGTTTCCGCGCGGTTTACAATCGCGCAACAATTACTTAACGTGTATTATTTGCGACGAGAAAAACATCGTCGTCAGATTGTCTTCGATCGACTCGCGTTCGATCGTTCAATCAGGCGCGCGTGTCAATTTGAAGCGTGAATCATTTTAATCGGAGCGTGATGCGCTGCGAATTAATAGAAACTGGTGTTATAGAGAGAGACACACTTATATACACACGCGTCAACGTCTGGCCCTCCCCCAACGTGACATACGTGACATGCGTTGTTTAATCGCCATTATTCATTAAAGTATCGATTAGAATTGCGTTTGTGTGTTATTTCATTTCAAGTTTTTGGTTCGAAACCGTGCGACTTTGTCACGTTGGAGAGAAAAAACGAAGGAATCCGGCCAGACCCCGACACATCTCTTTACACATATGTTAACAAGGAGGAAAAAACACCACACGAAAACGAGGGGAAACGACGTGCGTTCTCACACACACTAACCGCCTGGGAGTATCTTCGGATGGCGAAGTTGAACTTGCGACCGGTGCCGTCGGCCGGTGCCGTGAAGGTGATGGTGGGCACGGGAATATGCGGGAACATGTGATGATGATGGTGATGATGGTGATGATGATGATCGTGCTGATGATGCAAGTGATCATGGTAGTTCTCGGCGTCGTGCCAGTTGGAATTCAGCTCGGGTATTTGAAGACGCAGAAACGACCTCAACCTGCGGCGCGTTCTACCGATAGAGGAGACGTCGTCGCTCGCGACGGTCGAGCTGGTCGACAAGTTCGACAAGGTGGCACTCCGGTGCAGACTGGTGTTGTCCCCGTTCGGTAACAGGGAATTCGGGACACCGGGGATGGCGCCGAGCAAACTCGGCGCCAGACTCGAGCAGATCGCCGCGTTCGCGATGCTGAACTTCCGGATGGGATTCACGCTGGTTCCGGCCACGATGTCCTCGAACGTCGGCGATTTCTGGCTTACGCCCGCGTTCTCCTGCAACGCGGACTGATTCAGATCGGCGTTCGTCATCGGCAATGTTGACCTGCGACCACTCCCGCCGCTTTTGCCGTCGAGACTATCTTGAGTCGCGGTAGTCAGTAAACGCGGCGTTGTGTCAGGAACTTCGCTGACGATCGGGGGAGAATGTTTGTTTTCACCGGTCGATTGCTTCGGTAACTTCGGACAACGAAACTGCTCATCGATCTCCGAAGTCTCTGAAGAAACCTCCAGCAGATTGGGTGTTAATTGAGGTTGTCTCGATTTGTTCGTGGAAATTGATTTCGTACGACTGCGCGGCAGGTGGTCATAGCTTGATGAAGATTGAAACCTCGTCGGTCGTTCCATCGTGACGAAGTCGTCGCACTTGAACGCGGAGATAACTCCGTCCGAATTTATCATCGGCACCGTCGATCTTCGCGTTCCGATTTTCGAAGTCGCATCGTCAACGCACTTGCTCTGTCCTTCCATCGCGCGGTGACGATCCACGGTTTTATTTTGTTCATTCGCGTCGTTCGCGCTCGACAGACCGGGTGGTGATGGTTTCTCGAAAGACCATCGCGAACGATCGAAACTCCTCGCAAGTTCAAAGTCAGTCACGACCGAATCCGAGGAGGTTCTCGCTTTTGTGTCGTCGGATTTCTTTCGAACTTTTCCCGAGTCGCTCTCGAATAACGAAGTTGTCCGTGAGAGTTTTCTCGATTCTTTCGAGATTAACGAGGCTTCATCCTTTTTCTCTTCTTCGTCGTCTTCGTCGAAGCTGACGCGGAAGAAAGCCGCCGTGATTCTAACACGATCGTCTTTGGCTTTCCGCATGGCATTCTCTTCTTGTTTATTCAGCGCAAAAATCAAACACTTCGTTTCCGGGACGATCGGGAGAATCGGCAGTGAGAGTGAAGTCACGCGCACAAAGAACGGCCCGGGGTTTCAGCACTTGACAGCACTTTTTTATTATGCGAAGGTGGTGGTTCTTATTGACGATGCTAAAAGTAGCACACGCTACTTTTGGAATTCGTCGATTCATTAGTTTTCAACGAGCGTTATAATTTTCTTCTGTCGATACGCGTGTGAAACTTCAAACTTGAAATAAAAATTAAATGAAAAGAAACAAATAAAGATTTTTTTTTTTTTTTATGCGGTGTAACAAAATTTACATTTAATTTGATGTAGAAGAGATATGCTTTGTAAATCCTTCAAGATAAATTTCACACTTTACAATTCTTTCAAAGTATGTGTCATGCGATGTGTTGTGTTGCATTGTGAAAAGTGATGACAGATGTGCGTTTCACAGCAGCTCTTTGAGAGCCGACATGAACATTTTTAAAAATATAGCAGACGAATATAATTCTTAATTGCAATTTCTTTTTATCTCTTTGTAATATTGTACAATTAATCAACGTGCAAGAGGATATAATTCTCTCACAACTTCTCTGAAATTATCTACGAAGAAAACTATCGCGAAGAAAAGAAAAATCGAATTAAATACGCGAAAAATAATGTTCTCGGTACACAGAAGTTACGATTCATCGACATTATCAGTCTTCGTTATAATCAGAACTAGATTTAAAGAAGAAACTGATCTGAAGAAACCGATCGCGTGGGAAAAGCCTCGGAATTATAGAGATGATACCGTGAGAGAAACGGACCCGCGACAAGGTAGTGAGTCTGAGCATCTTTTCCAGATTTCACGTGGTCTTCCGCTCGGTCCTATCTCGGAGCTTTGAGATGCTGCTTTCCCTTCTCCGTAGTCGAGCACAGAAACCGTCGCGGGACCGGTCCAGGAACTGAGAGAGCGCAAGGCGACTGACGGTGCCGACAAATCGCTCGAGAGAAACAAACGCGCGCGGATAATATCGCGTGACATTTATATATATCGCGATGGGATCTCTCTAAGCTCGTGCACATACACACTAGGACTTTTGTGTGCGCTTCGTGCGTAACAGCGCGTGCCTGCGCGCATCATCAGTGCCGTAAACTTCCCGATGCAAAAAATTTCTTTTTTTTTTTTTAATGAAAAACATACAGTCTGTGATTAATTGAATGTCGGAATGTGCGTTAAAAAGAATTGTCGTCACGCGCGCATTATACACACAAAAGAAATTAATGAAATAAATAAATTTACATAATATATTTTTTTCATGAAAATAAAGAAGTTTTAAACATTTTTTATTTAAACACGTAAACGATTTTAACTCTTCGTGGACAGACCTAAAAAATTGACTTACTAGTTGAAGAAACTGGGTCTGTGAGAATTTAAAATCAAACGACCACGCGATTTAAAAAAAAACTAATTTTTACTAGAGACACGATACGCTATTTTTGAGTGGGTTTGAGAGACCTATGTCTGTCCGCGAAGAGTTAAAAAAGTGTAGCTATATAAAATGTTTCTTCAGTTTTTCATCTGAAAGTGATGCGCGATAATACACAAAATAACAACACTGCATAGTACTAAAAAAAAAAAAGAAAGAAAAAATAAGATATACAGTCCGTACCAGGAAACAATTGTTAATCGTAAAAATTACGTCATTGTGCGGAATTCGCGCGCAACGATTAATTCAGTTTCCGAGATAATAGAGGGAAAAATACGCGGTGTATCATAACGTCGCCGATAAGGCACCACGAGGCGCGGACATGTAAACTGCATAGCGCTTTGTAATCTTCCGCGGTTAAATCGGCGGTGTCGCGTCTCGGCGCGAATTCGGCGCGACAACGCCGCGGTTTGATCAAGCAACAATTTGCGTAGTATCGCGATAAGCGACGCAGCGTGCGGCCGATTAAACTGCAATTTTTGTTTACAGCTCATATTTGCGCAGTAGCGTATCACCACCGACCTAGTTAATATAAAAGAGAGCCCGCGCGCAACGCTCGAATATAACAAAGCTACCCTAATTGATATTGAAAACGTGCGTAATTTACTTATAACTCGTCGCGCTGTAGCAAAAACAAGCTCTTGTTCCGCTTCAACGCAGTCGTTTTCTTTCAAGTGCAATTTTTTGCTACGTCCTGCAAATAATCGCGTCGAGTTGATTGAGGAACTCATCGCGCGGAGACAAGTGCGATCGAGACCACTCCACAAATACATGAAATTTCATACGTGACCGGTTGCTTGTTTATAAAAAAAAAAAAATATTTTCCTACGACTTTTTATGCCGCAGATAAAATTGCGACTAATTTAATTTATCGATTTGTGCAATGCAAACTTTTTGCAACATTTTATACACGCGGCTGCTAATTATGAAGTTTCGAACTGACTTCTAATTAATATGTGTACAAGCGAAATTAGTGAAGAAATACGAACGAGAGGAGAAGGAAAGTTACATCCGCTCAACATTGCTTTCAGAGGCCTCTGCCGCGGTTTATTCTCGCGCTAATCCAAGCCAATTAAAGCTCTCGGTAAACTAATCAATTGTGTACTCGGAAACTTTGCTGTTTGCTGCTTCGCAGCAAAACAGCGCCGGCGGACACGACACTGTTCTGTGTATTCGATGGAAAATGACCTCATCGCTATACCAATCGCATCGATGTCTCAAGCAAAGTGTTACCGATCGCATCTTATTTCACGATTACAGATACGCTTTCTAAGGATTTTATCTACGGAGTATTGAATTTCGAATCTTTTTTGCAAGATTTCACAAATGCAAACGGAGATATTTCGGACGGATCTAACAGAGTTCTAACAATTATTGCTGCAAATGCGCCAAAAACGAGTGTCAACGGACGAGAGGATCCGTCATCGCGGAATAAGTAATTTTCGACTCAACATTCGTATCTACAATTTCGACATCTCCCGTGTCGCAAAGCTCTCGTGAAAATGCAATAAATATCGCGCGGGGATTAAAATATCCCCGATGCCGTTTATTTTTGAGCCGAGGCTATAAACATCGAAACGGAGCAAACACCGACGCTAAAATAGCACGCAATTTTACTCTAATTCCATAAATTTTCGTTCGCGAGTGATTTTGTTTACTAGATTTCGAGAAGTTTTCACACACCGCGAATTCTGAAATCTGCGACGCGATCTCACACCCGTGAGAAAGGCGTCGCGCGGATCTGTCGCGCGAACTGTCAGGCGTCATTGTAAGAAGTCGTCTCTCTCCCGACGAGACGAGTGTGTCATTTATCTCGAGAGAGCGTGCTGTCCCGGCTAAATCTTGGCACGCTCGACGCGGCCAGAGAGTGAAAGAAGATGACATGACTTCATTCATGAAGTTTTCGCTCGAGCGTTTCTTTCCGAGGAAATTCTCTTCGAGGGTGCGACACTCAATTAATATGCCAACCAACCAACGGTAGTTGCGCGTCCAACCGTTTCGAGAAAGCAGTTCTCAAGAAAAGTTTTTTTTTTTACGTAGACTCGGGAAAAAGAACATCGCAAGAACATCCAAAACATAATGATCTCCGTGACATCTACCTGTTTGCTCTTGTTCCAAAACGACTGAAGAACCTGCTGGCACGTCGAGGATAGCGAGCCGTAGGTTGTGCGAGATCCTTGCGACAAGGACAAGAAGGACGCATTACGCCGGTTGAAGTTTAACAGTCCCGTTTTCTCGTCGGTGTATTCCATGGAACCGAGATCGGATCCGCTTACGCTCCGATTGATCGCGATCTTTCGTAAATATACATACGTATATATTAATTAAAAAAAAATCAATTCGCATCATCTACGTCTCGCTCTTTCGTGCGATAAACGTTCATTCTCTCTCCGGCTAATCTTATTTGTAATTACGTTCTCGTTATCTTTCCAAGAAGATAATACCTGTTGCATATTGCGAGAATTAATCGCTCGCGAGAAGGCGAGGACCTAATGTTTTCGAACGATTGCGAGTGAACTTGGTCCGAGCGGATCTGAGCTGACAACACACTTGGTGAATGCAAAACGATCATTTTGCCGGACCAAGAGATGTGCCGTTACAAGTGTTTCGTCACACGAGTTGGCTTGTCGTCGCGCGGCGAACTTTTTGTTCGCGATTCGAATCAAGTATGCGCGAGATGTCCAAGGCTGCAACACGTGTTTACGATTTTATCTGCAACCGTTTCGGTAAATTTCCAAGACGCGCGCGCGTAAATTTTAGCGTACGTCACCGCAATCCGATCCACCGGCGACGTCGTGTTACATTGAAAGGCGATCGGAAACACGTAACGAAATGGAAAACCACCTCGACTTACACAAATACATCGCAAGGCGCACTCTATACGAGAGATAATTTTTCAACGTTATCTCTTCTCCGAGATTAAAACATTTATCTTACAACCGTGAGTAGACTCTTACGCGCGCGAGAGACGCGAAGACGCAACGCGGAACGGAACGCGACAGACGAAAAATCTATCTGAGAAAAGTTTCGACACGTTTTCACCAAGTGTGTCGTCGTGATGTTTATTTATTTTCGCACTCTGTACGATGATTGCGGAAATCGAACGCGATAAGCGAACAACGTATTAAGCGCGACACTCGCATCCGCGACGTTCCGTCTTGAGAGACATTCAGCGGGAAACTCGACAGTCTCTTCGAAACGTTTGGAAATGTTTATTCCGAGATAACAAGAAAGAGAAAGAGAGAGAGAGAGAGAGAGCTTGTTTCCGTACGTCAATTATTCTTGCCTAACTGCGTCTATCGGCGAAAAGCGCTCCAGGGTCACCGGGGATAAGCTCGGTACGAAGTTTCTCTTGGAAAATTATACGTTTTCTCGAAGCGACGGATCATCGTCCGCGATGACTCAGTGATCCGTCACGTGCGAAATGCGCGCGAACGAATTATTATTAATCACTCGCGAGAGTCGAACTTGAAATGAAAGATTAACGATGAAGTATAAACGCGTCGGGATAAATGCGTTATCGATATCTCGGTTTAATTGTCGGGATTCGCGCGGGATTACGTTTCGAGTAAATCAACACTTCTGTCCGCGACAGAGTAAGAAGAATGATGTATCGCGCGAGCGATGAACTGTCGCGAAGAGATACGAGGTTTCAGGACGAACGCATGTGTGACCAATTATATATATATCAATGACGCGACGTACAATTTCGATAAGACAAGAGCGCCGGCCATTCGCGCGAGATATCGTATCGTATTGAAAGAAAAGAAATTGCAAGATAACGCGAACAGCGTCTCTTTATCGAAGCTATTACTCCGACGATTTCTTGAAAGAAAACTGGAAAGTTTAGAAAATGAAAATTTCAGTTCTTTTTCCAATAAAACACTTTACTTGAAATATAACTTCTTCGATATTTTTGTAACTTGATATTTTCTAAGTTAAAAATGACGTCGTTGTCACAACAACAAATGGACGATCTGCCAAAACTAAGGAGACGTCGTGTAACCTATTCAATTAATCGAACACCACGATACGCATCGGCCAACGATGTCTCTGGCAAGATATATAACTGCGCGTGTGTGATTCATAGCGCCACTAATAAAATTTCACAATTAATTTGTATTAACGGATCTATTGTATCCCGTAACGACTTTCTCATCGATCACCGATGTGAGATGATATCCTCCTTGATGCGTTCAAAGATACAAAAACGCGAGAACTGCCAACACACGTAGCGCGCAATTGAGTAACGAGATATCCTATGACATTCTGTCTCCGTAATTCGCGTCGGTAATAGTTTCTGGCAACATTTCACGAATGAATAATGCCCGTCGTGATTCAACCTGTATAACAGTATAGATCATATTCAATTAATATGCACTCAATTAAATAATTGCAAGAATAATCTTCATCTCAGCCACCGCGAAAAACGATCAATCACAAAAGTGGACGGTTTTGCGATCATCCCTTTTGTTCCCCCGAGATTGCAACAGAGACGCATTAGCGAATATATTTTTAGTCGCGGACGAATCGTCACAAGTATCTTCCCGCAATTAGTCGAAAATAGCTTTTAATTACGACGGCGGCTTGCGCAGCGTCCCGCGCCGGATATCCGGAATCAACGGCAAACATAGCCGTGGCCTATTTTGGCGAACTAGTGCCCAACGCTCCGATGATAATGAGAAATTTTGGCAAGGCTGTTTCTGCAGCCTTCGTTGAGGAACGGAGAGACATATTAATCAGTGTCGCACCCAAGATTCGCTGCGTACGTTGGCACGCAAACAAACACCGAGAGAGTGAACCGAAAATAAATCCGCGGCTGCACAATCGCGCAAAGACGAGGAGGAGGAGATGCACCAACGCGGAAGTTGGCGGACATTTGGAACAATACGACCGGCGCGGTGCAACGGTATTCTCTTGATAAAGTGTCCGCACCTGCGTTTATTCTCATGACAAAATGCAATTTTATTCGCGTAATAAAATCACCAAGAAAATTAACAAATGCGCAGTTATTCACACCGGACAATAACAAGCCTCTTACTTCATGTTGTTTTCTACATTGTTTCGTTCTCGACACTACTGTCGATGCAACGTTCGATTTTTCACACAAAGGAGACAATGCACTCGATAGACCAGCGAAAGATCTCTCGAAAGCAACGCTCTCGAGGGCAACGCGTGCAAATAGCACGCTATTCAATTTTAAACCCGCGGTGGCGAAACGCGGCCACCACCTTGGTTTCGTGGAAACCACAAAGAAGTGCCATTGCGTTTGCTTTGCAAACAAACGCCGGCCAAAAGTGCATCAAGTTATTACGCAACCGCGCGCTCGTAAATTGTTACGCTCAAAAATTTCTAGATCAATGACGAGTGTCTTTGATCCGCGGGCGGGACACGCGAATTTTGTGGATTTTGGCACGAGGTCGCGCGCGATGATTTCGCGCGAAAGAGAATAAGTAAGCGTCTCAAACGTATCGCAAATCTCATAGTAAAGTACGCGCGTTTGCGATAAAACCGGCCGAGTTTCGGCCGAGATCGCACGGCGACGTGCGATAAATATTACTCGCATGTCGATTTTCACACACGCGAAAACGTGTGTGCAATTTATGCGACTACTTAATAACGGCCATTTCCGTGAGAAAAATTGCGAGGATTTGATTCTCCGAATTTGTAGTAGCGTATTTGCAAAATATTCCGAGAAATTATTTCTTCTCGAGAAAACAGAATAATCATTTTCTTGCAATTTTGTTCTCTATAACAATTACGTCCGTCGAGAAAAACACAGAGTTGTAATTTCTCTCTAGTAAAGAAATATACAAATATTATTTTTGCAATATATTTCTAATACTTATTATATTCAAATACCGACGCTTGATTGCGCTGGAAATTGCGAAAGAATCAAGTTGTCACGTTCATCCGCGCGTTTCGCACGGAGAATGAATAATTCATCGATATTTTCCACGTTGCACACATGAAAATAAGTCGTTTGAGAAGTTGAAGAGAATCGCATAACATCGCTGCCGATATCTGGGGTTTTGGAAATCCAAAAGACCATCGAGAAACCGATTCGACACCGGTTGACGTCTATACATTCATTCACATACGTGTCGCAACGAAGAAAAATTTTTGTTTTCCCTGAAAACCGCGCAGACATTGCCGGTCTCTAGTTTCGGCAGATGCTCTTTAAGACGAGAGAGAGAGAAAGAGAGAGAGAAATCGCGTGTATTGTCGCGTCATTGAAGATACGCTGCCAAACGGAAGAATTGTACGTGACTTCGCACGATAATATGTGAATGACGTTGTTTAGTTTTGACCCATTCAGCGTCGGAATAGGTCAGTCAGAAAATGCGGGAAATAATACAAACGCTTATATGCACGTCGCGTCGTCACCGGCAGCGAGAAACGCGCTTGTTTGTCACACACACATACACACAGTGTGCGGCAGTAAATTTTAGCGAAGAATATACGATAATAGACTTCCTCAAAGTATATATAAGACGATTATATTTCTTCGAGTCTTTTATTATTAATAGAAGTTGTTAGATTTGTGAAAAAGTACTTGGAAATGTTAAATTGAAATTTTAATGAGATGAGTTTTTAAAAATTAAACGCAAATATTAAACAATATAAAAACAATATATCAAATATAGTTCTACTTGTTTTAAAACTTTTACATTATTATTTTATGAAACGATCTATCGTTTTCAACGTTTATTTTTTTACCATTATTGACATAAAAGTTTGAAACAATTTAATATCGAATACAAGTATTATATGCGCATATTTTTTTATAACAATAATTTCATTAGTTTTCGATACATTCCTAGAATAAAAATCTAATTTTTAAAAATAAGGGAGATAACTCTCGTGTGTTGCAACAATTATCTCTGTACGTATACGTACAAAACTAAAAAAAAAAACAAAGCGCAGACAGATGGCTCGTGAAAGATATGTTTTCCCCCGACAAAGTTACCTCGTGAAACCGATGTTCCAGACGAAGCACGATGTTTTGAGGCCGCCTTTTCAACAGAGAAAATTGATTTCTGCGACATTCTGCGCCGACGTGTCTGTAAGTCTTGTCATCGAGCACTCTGGTCTTTGTTCGCAGATACGACATTTTGTGCGCGAACAAATTTTTTTTTTTTTACTGCAGGCGATTCAACGCGAAGAATTTTCTCATCACCACTCTAGAATAATTGTCTTTGAAAATCGGATTCGATGATTGTGTATACACGCTACTATGCTATGTGAATTCGCGCGCGAGAGAGATGATGTGTTTGCGCACTATAAATAAATCTCGACTTTTCGTTTTCGAAGCAAAAGGAGGCCCCGATCCTCGATACCGACGTCCACGACGGCCCCGCATTAATAATAGCGTCGCGAACCAGACGTTCACCTTCGTTGAATCTCATAATTGGTTAATTAATCGCACGTTTCGGTGAGACGAAATTTAGCGACGCGCGTCATATCGCGACATAAACTGCGAGCCAAGTCAGAAATTTCGACGCTTTCGCGTAACAACACGGAAAACTTAATCTGAATTGCGTTTTGAACGACCGTTTCCTTGACTCTGTTCTTCTCTCGGTGGCTTCAAGACTGCCTGCTGCTCGAGGATGCCTCGAAGCGGCGCGCGACATTGTGTCCCGTTGTGTGTCACTGCGACATCGTGAGCGTACATCGCGATTTATAAAAAAAAAAAAAAAAAAAAAAAATAGAGAAAAAAAAGGAATCGTTCGCGATTATGCTAATCGGAAGATTGCGATCACGCGGATGCGCGCACCAATTAATGTCGACAAGCTGATAATTATCTTATAAGCACTGCAATTTGATTTTGTATCTCGTTGATTATATGAACATCGGTTTTTAATCGTTAATTTTACTTTATCACAGCGACATTGAGGCAAAACGATATTGAAGATTACGTTCAATCGCGTGCTGATGGATCAATAAGTCTCTCAATATCTATTTTACAAGCAATTTATCTCGATGCTGAAAAGCAAAGAATCTTACGAGAAAACTTGTAAGCCGCGCTAGATGAAACGTCTATTCGACGCAAACTGCGAGCAAGACTGAATTCGCGCGAGAATATTGAATTCTTCATAACCTGAGGCGTTCAGCCGCGCAGCTCACGTGTTTGTGCAAAAGCGTTGATATAGCCATTCTTACAGAGATTACTGTAGTAAAGATAACGATTGTCTCCATAGTATAAAACAAATAAAAATAAATGTCGGTTCTTACGATTCGCATTTTGCGACCATATAGATAGCACGTTTGAACACATTCATTTTATTTAAAAACAAAAAAAAACACAAACAGAGATATTTTTTTGATTATATAACACCTCCGATAACACGTACGCATTATCACACGTAGAAAGAGAAAAAATGCCGGACAATTATCGACCAATTATCGCAACAACAATTATCACAACAAGGTTCGATGCCCACATTCATGAAGCGACAACTGATTTAGACGATGAAATGAAATTATCAATCGAGATAATTAATACTAAACTTGGCGCGCGCGTGAACCGATAGCGAGACGCGATCGATCGCGTGTGAGAGGATCGATGGATCAGCTGATCCTCTCGCGCACCATATGGAGAGCTCGCGGCCGCTTTCACTGCTGCACTGCCACAGAAAAGAACGTAGGTAAACGCGCGCGCGAGTGTGTTTGCCAACGGTTTTGCGCGCGATTTATCTTCGCTTTGTCAGTTATTTATCATTCCGGGCCCGAGGCGCACATTATCGCACCTTTTTGAGTACTCGATAAACGTTTTTCTGCATCTCGACAATACGCGCGAAATATTTTTTGCCGACAGTTAAACTCTTTCTTTTTCATGTCTCATTACTCATATGTTCATTATATAAATTCACATATTAAGTTAAAAAAAAAACCATTGAATTACATCGGTGTCGAATAAAAACGCGAATATTTGGATTATTTGCAGATAAAAAAAAAAAAAAAAAAAAAAAAAAAAAAAAAAAAAAAAAAAAAAAAAAAAAAAAAAAAAAAATACCGCGAAACTTTCAAACTGCGGAAACTAAGCGAGTTTAATGAGTCACTTGAGCGATATAAACGCATCGCATGAATCGCTATTTGTGTGTGCTGACATAATCAAAAGTAATAATTACAACGTTAATACGTATGATGCTAACAATACGTTCTTTTACTCGTTCTGCGATATATTCGCAATGGAGGAAGTAATATTTCGCACACTAGAACAACTCGAGAGTTGAATGCATACTTAGTTTTTCCACGTAATCCGTCAATTTGACGGATATTTGAAAAAAAGTTTTATCGTTATTATTTTTAATTTCTTTAATGTTTTACCACAATGTTTATATAATTAATTTCTTTAATATTTATGTAATTAATCACCGAAGAAATTTTCAGCTTTACAAAGATTTTTAATATTTCACACTTACGTTTTTCTCCATGTTAAAATGAAAAACCACTCGGAACATTTTTTCTCGTGCAAGCAGAAACGTGCATTTTCGCGATCTGTCATTTTGATTCGGATTTGAAGTTGTTCTCGTGTTGAGCAAAGAGAGAGGAGAGTAAAAACACAAAGCGCATCGTGAAAATTAGATTCGTTTTGCAAATGTCTTCCGAGAGTAATGTCACTTCAGTTTTATTTGCATCTCGGAGAGCGTGATGTTTCGCTTCGAATTTATTTTAAAACGCGAAAACTAAAGGACAAATTTCAGACGTTGACATTTCTCTCTCTCCGCGTTGATTCCGCGCGCACCGCGAATTATTTTTGCGCGAGGAGAGTAAGTAAATCGGGTGAATTCAGGTCGTAAGTATATAGGGCAGTAAACCGATCGAATGCAGTAAGAAGTTCGGAGCGCGAAAAAACGTGGAAACGTTCGTTGATTTGCGAACAATGTTACTGAGACAATGGCAATTGTTAAAACACTGACACACTAAAATTTATGAAATACATTACTCACTATCCATTCCATTGAACTGTCTCTTTCGGCAAACACATTAACACTAGAACAATCGAATCCGTCAAAATGACAGATAATTTATTTTTCAATTACAGAAAAATGTTCTGAATAGTTTTATCTCAACGAGGAAAAAACTAAGTTTGAAATGTTAGAAATCTTTGTAGCTGAAAGCTGTTTTTGACAATTAATTATTTAAATATTAAAAAAAATAATAACGAATAAAACTTTTTTTAAATACCCGACGAGTTGACGGATATGGTAAAATTAGTTGTATTTAACTCCGGTTCTAGCGTTAAAAGACTTATGTTGTGTACCATGTTTTGAAACGTTTGCACTTGTTTAAATTAAATCTAACGACTATAATAAAGAAAACTAAAAATAAGAGTTTCTGAAGTTACGAAAAATATCATACACTGTTTCGAGACTTATTATTCCATCAGAGAACGTAAACTTATTGTGTACAATGAACAGTTCCACTAACATAAATTCTTAAAAAAAAAGTCAATAAAAAGAAAAGACTGTTCTTTCATAACAAAGAAAAAGAAGTTTACAAAGGTGATAATTAAAGAATTACAAAGATGACAATTAAATGTTTTTTCACTTGGTGTTGCGAATCGACAAACTGCCGTCTCGTCTACAAAATTACAATCGCAGGAAAATCTCGCTGTTAATTTGATCTAAGGGCGCAATGGAACAGTCACCATAAACCACGGTAAAGTAGATCGAGGCCAAGGATCAGGGCTTTTAATCACTCACTAAGCGAAGCGGTAACATCACGTTGTTACATCGTCGTCACTCACGACTATCACGTTTTTTGACGTCACGCAATTTGCAAACGATCGCGAAAAGAAAAAGAAAATATATTCCGTTATCGGAACTCTTATTTATTCCGATCGGAGAGCGGAAACTTGCTGAATAAATTTTAATAAAATTTTAATAAACTTATACACAAATCTCGCACGCCCACACGCACTAATTCAAACTGTGCTAATAGTCCGAACATAGTTTTCTGTCAGAATAATAAATAATTCAACGAAAAAAAAGACACAGCCAAAAATTTCACAATATTCAATTTCTTCTTCTTCCTCTTGCTCACGAAAAATTCAGGACTGTCACGAGACATTTATATATGTCACCGCATATTGATGAATATTTCTATCAGTAATAACTCGAGCTTTCTGTTTGTGAATACTTGATTTTTTAACTCATTGTTACTATTTAAATTGTTATTAGTTTTCATTTATTTTTCCCTTATATTCGCACACCAAATATTTCCCACACTATACGGTGCAGGAGACGCGATTCACGCGAAGACTAAGACGAAGAGAACGCGCGAAGCCGAGCGGAGCGACATCCTTACTGGAGGCCGAGGAGAGAACACATTTGACCGACGGCCACACAACACATGACACTCGCGTGTGGGTGAGCCGTCCACGTGGACGCCAAGCCGGCGGCGGGTTCGCCAGGTGGTGCGAAAAAAGAGAGGGAAAACACGCATATATAGCGGCGGTGACCACGACAACAACGATGACGACGTCATGATCTCGCCGCGTAGGAGTGTTCATAGAAAGTGACATAGGTTCCCTTCATCTTTCAGTCCGTGTTAAATGTCAGATGTATCTCAGATGTCACACTCAGATATTATCTCGTGTATATATATTCCCGCATGTATTAACGCGTCAAATTGTTTGTCCGCGGCAATTTTAGAAGCAATTTGGTTTGAAACTTTACGCGCTAAATATCAAAATAATGACAGCTGTCAAATGAGAGTCGGTTTTTAGCTCCGCGACAATATTTATATATACTGTCGGAGAGGCCTCATTTCGAAGTCGGTGGAAAGTTTTCGAATTGTCGATTCAAAGCGATTCCGTTTATTTGCATGACGCGTCTGGTGAATGAATATCGATAACACTTCGCGAAGTTATGCCGCGGGTGTGCCAGTACGAACAGCTGATCGTTAAATGCCAGACTAAACAAATGTCAGTGAACAATAGTAGCATTTGCCGATGTATTTGCAACGAGAATTGATAACGGCACAGAAAAGACTCGCGCGACGCAAAAGTTCGTGTTTACGAGAGAAATCTATCGCTCGTACTAAAAACAAAAACAGAAACAGAGTGTAATATTTGTATCACCATATAAGCTAGAAGTAGTTTTTTCACGCGAATAACGCGCGCGAAATATCGAAACCCGTAACTTCAACTTATTTCTGCTATAAATTGTCACTTAAGTTTTCAGTAAGAAATCCTGGTTTCAGAAAAATGCGTGCGGCAATGTTAAGTGACATTTTGCTCCCTGAGAAAAGCCCGCAGGCGGTGACGCGCGATGCCCCTTTGTTAAAAATAAAAACAATGTTGGTTGGAAAAGACTTAATTGCTTGGGAAAATTCTTACGATCACTAATAATAGCGTCAACAGTCTCGTATATATGATACATGAAAAATATACGATCCAATATACGCTTAGCCCATTTATTGTATTTCTCTCCTCGACAAAAAGAAGAGAAACGTCAGAAAAGAGGAAAACTCCGCGTGAAATATTGCTCTTCTTCTCGCAAACGGTAAAATTTAACGCGAAAACATTTTTCACGAGTAAAATAATCGAGAATTAATCGACGTGAAGCGAAAAACTGAATTTTATTTACGTTTAATTCGAAAATAAATTTTAAAACTTATCACTCTAACACGTCGGTTTGAAAATTATCAGGAAATATTTACCATGTTACACCACCAATTTTCACGATTCCACTTATAAACCATTTTCGATTTTCTTCTCCAAATAACTATTGTGTTTTTTCTTCGAGCGTCGTGTTATATAGTCACACAGATCGCAGACAAAGAAATTGTCAGGAGTCTCTCGTACGTAGTTTTGCACGCTTGTCAGACCACTTGATGTATTATTTCGCTAATGATTTCGATGTATACTAAGGAAAAGTCGTGTCATTCGGATCGCATGTTCTTCTATTTACGTACGTGCTCGCACAAACATCACACGTGGTTTGTTGAGACGCGACGCGATTTGTCATGCTTGCGAGCCGAAGACTGCGAAACAATTTTCGCGCGAAACAAATCATCTTATTACATTATTCTCATACATTGTGTATTTTACAGAATGTTTTATATGTCACGAATTAAAAAAAAATTAAATTAAGTTAAAACTACAATTTTTTCATTTAAGAAAATGAAATAGTTTTCTTGCGCTCGTAAAATTATTTAAATTGTTTTTCGAAAAACTGATAATTTTTAATATATCATTTGTCACCTGCGACTGTTAATTTAACTCTGTTAATTCTATTCTTTTTCCTTGCAAAACTATAACGATTATACGCTATAAACTACATATAGCGAGTCTTTTCTGTGTCGTTATCAATTCTCGTTGCAAACACGTGCTGCATCGGGATACACATATTTGCGGGCGATCAATCTCATCGATCTACAATACGTACC
>QVOA01005870.1:0-38344 GCA_014825685.1 Pseudomyrmex cubaensis | reverse complement strand
GAAGTGATAAAGTGGGAATAGCGACGTGTAGACTCGACGCTTCGGGCAGCTTCGGAAATGAAGACAGGTTGTCGAAGTTGTCCGAAACGCCGAGTCCGTTGCCATCCCCACTCTATCCTCACCGCCAGACCGTAGCAGAGGCAGCAGAGCATGAGCGGAGATCGAGACCCAAAATGCCCAACACTACTCTAACAATAAGCTCTTCTGATTCCAGGGGGGGCAAATGCCCCTTCTTGCCCTCCCCTGTGGACGCCTATGTCAGTAATTGCACCCTTACGAAAAAGAACTACTGACAGTAATATATTGCGGCAGTTGCAGTGGTACGAAAAAATTACTGGCATTCTGTGTAATTGCCAGTAATATTCTCAATGATTGCTGTAATACCTACTAATATTCTCTCTGTGTGATTGTCAGTAATATTTATATTACTGACTTTATGTACATGTAATCGGCAATAGTTCTTTTTCGTAAGGGTGGACACAGTGTTACATAGTGTCGCCTGTAACGTTTCCTACGTAGTTGGAAAGCACCTAAAAAGAGACATAAGCGCTTCTTTAAAATTGTACTAATCTTAGTTCAAATGTTTCTTGTTCCACAGGGCTTCAAACGGTTTTATACGGACATTTACCGAATCAAAATTACCGAAATGGATCAGAGAAATAACGAACAATTAAAGTCAGAAACGATCAATAAATTAAAAAAAGAAGTAGAAGAATTGTTCAACGAAAACCATAAATATGTAATACAAATCAAACTATTAGAAGAACAAATAAAAGATTTTAAAAATCAAATAAAAGATTTTAAAAATCAAATCAAAGATTTTAAAAATCAAATCAATGATTTTGGAAACCAAAACGAAGATTTAAGAGAACAAAACAAAGAGTTAAAAGAAAAGACGGAAGGACAAGATGTTATAATTACCATTTTGAAAGTTGGAAATTTGGCTAATACAGTAAAAACTTTTATTCTAGATAAGATTTTAGAAACTCCAATTGATTTTAAAACTACGTCGCTTAAAGAACTAGACAAAATGGTTACAGAAGATAGTGAACGTTTGACAATAAATGAAAAAAAAAACTGGGCAGAGTTTAAAAAAAAACTAGAAAGAGGAAATATAGAAATTCAAGACCTTGAGACATTACAACCCGCAATAAACTTGCGGAATGCGGTGGCGCATCCCACTTCTGACTTGGAAAATTTACAACTTGTAAAAAAAACCAAGACTGACGAATAGAATGCGAAATTTAAAAAAGTTCTAACTATATGTAATTATATTAAAAGTAATTGCATGTATAGTTGTCTTTTTTTTTTATTGTACATACATACGCTATGTCAACCATGATTTTTAAACATGCGTTTAAACATTTTTTATTTTAGCACAACATAATTTAAAAAGTGATATATCTAAGAAAATGACCACGTGTTTTGATGCGTCTTGGCGAGCTCTAAAAATCAAGTAAGGTAATTTAAACACGTTGTGTGAAAATGAAAAAAAAAAGAGCTTATAAAGACTAACAAGTGTTAGTAATTTTTTATAATTTTCATTAATTTTTTATTCAGTATATTTATATTATTGTTTATTTGTGTATAAGTTCTTATTTCTCTATATTTTAAATAATAAGACGTTAGGAATTTAATTTACAAAACATTAATCTCTTTAGCGAAGATTCAAATCAGTTTATTATTCCATCAAATCGTTTTGCATAAAACAAAACCAGATATCTATTATTTATGTGATTATTACGCAGATCAATATCACAAATATATTTATAAAAGAAGGATATATCGTATATAAAACCAAGATCTATGGATGTATAAAATACGAAATATATATATTTGCTCTTATACATAGCATAACATATATAATTTAAATAAGTATACATATATCTTGTATAGGTGTTACGCATCATACCACAAAGTTTAATGATATAAAAGAGATGACGAGTTGTTTTTTTACAGGTTACTATATACAAAAAAAAAAAAAAACAAGATTGGCTGTGTAACACCGCTGTATGTTTTCTCGTATATAACTATTAAGATGTAATCGCACTTGTGTATCCACGTACAAAGTATTTTATATGTATACAAATCTTATCTTATGATTGTCAGAAACGATGTGTCATTACTGTGTCGTTTCCATTCGATGTAAGCGCAAGGAAGAAAACAAAGTAGAGTACAAGTCCGTCGACAATATTTTGTTAAAACGCAGCTACACATAAACGCGAGCTGAGTTCTAAAAAAGAAATGAGACGTCGAGAAAAAACATTCTCTGTAAACTTAAAAAAAGTCAGACTCTGCAAAGAGTTTTGTGTATGTATATCGTTGTATATATATATATGTGCATATATATATCTATACCCTCTCTCATATGCAGAACGTCATCACTACAATTGCTTCTCAAGAATTTAAAAATATATAAACACGCCGTCACATCGAAAATATTGATTAGAAAAGTGTGCACTCAAACCGAATATATTTATTTAAAAAAAACAACGATTTACAGGAATAAAACATTTGACGCTGGTTAAAAGTGCTGTAAAACACTGCAGAATGTTACATACGTCGTCGCGAGCGCGTTGCTATAGACTATTTTAATGCGCTGTTAATAAGTATAGCATCAGTAATAAGTAGTATTTCTACAAAACTTTCTTGAATATGTGTGGAGAAACTTGTTTTCTTATTAATATTTTTTTACAAACGTGTAAAGAACCTTAACGATATTTTTTTATTTACGCGTAAGAAAAGAATTACACTTGTAGTATCTTCTTGGCGCTAGTATTGTCCACTACTTACACATAGGCTGCGTTCCGTTATTTACTGTCAGCGGCGAAAATCCACGTTGGCCACGTTCAGCAGAACTCAACGTTTTGTGTTTACTGTCTATGACTGGACTCGATTCTTCTAGATCTATTGCAAAATATACGCGAAAGTATAGGTTTGATCTCCAACAGACTAAGCTAATCAACCGGTTAAGTGTCAAATTGTTCAGTTGGTCAATTCCAGTGGAATAATCGGCCGATTAAGTTAGTCACAGATGGTGAGACCGGCCCTATATGTCAATAACAAGCAAGAATCACAAAGCGCTTACTAAGCGCTTTGGTTCAGCTGAACGCGGCTTATAATAGATCACACGTGATTACATATTATAGATTTTTAGTACTGGTAGTAAATGTCGGAAGGCAGCCGTAGTCTACGCTTAGTTAACTACCTAAACTCTAAATCTACTAAAATAGTATAAAGAAACGTTCGTGGAAGCACCCTGAATCACTGAATGACAGTCACAGGTCCGAATTCTCAATGTAGTACTTAACACGTTTGCTATTACACATACACTAACGCACACATCACATATATGTGACACAACTGAATTTTATAACGGCTCAGTTTGTCTATTCAGTACATTTTGTGTGTGCATAAGTGAAAGATCCAATACATACAGTAAAATTTCTAAAACGCACGATTCAAGGCACGATATGTGTGATGAACGGTTTTCTTTCCCACACAGCGATAACAAACGTGTTAAGTATTTAACTGTAGATACAATTATCATTAAGATGCGTTTAGACCGAACGCGAACATTGTTTAACAACGTTATCTCACTGTTAACAATAATGCGATACAAACGCGTTTCCAACTTATATCATGGGAACAATATTGCGCCGATCTAAACGCGCTTTTCAAGTATATTGTCTGCTTATTCAAAAATATTATTCATGTCAAATATGAAAATCAAATGAACACATTTACTGCTGAAAGAGTGAGTGTGACAAGAACACGGACCAAACTCTATTGTTGGTGATCACAAATAAACTGCGAATTCCACTTCGCTGTCTTACGCAGACATTTCGGTTTTGTTCGTCCCGTCTCTATTGTCTAAGTTTGATCAAAGAAAGACGATAAGTACTCGTCGCTCTTGAAGAAACATCGCAATGCCGTCTTCATACATCACCTCTCTATTGTTCACGAAACTACGCAAGTGTTTCGGTTTGGACTAGGTTCAGTCGTCGTGGAGCAGACGACTATTTTTTTTGTATACGTGTCAAAGTTAATTAATAACAAAACAGTTGCGATGACTGCAAAACTCCGAGGATCCGAGCGGAGGATCATCTTCAGACGTAGCTCTCGTCATCAACGACAGATCTGCCGAATCCTAGATGTCGCGTAGTAATAGGTGCGCGAGGTTGCGGCGGTGGTCGGTAGGGAGGTGGTGGTGGCAGAGACCTGGATCTGTTAGCTGCCTTGTGCCTATCCATATGCACTGGCGGTAGATGCCTTAGTCGTGGAGGTAACGGCGGTGGTGTATCCGGCCAAGACGTTGTCCTTTCCTCTTGTTCGTCCTCGCTGAGGTCGATCACCACGGTCTTATACGAATCGTTCGTATCTCCGGCCACGTAAACCTCGCTCGATCGACTTCTGTCATCGCAATAACCAATTTTTCCATCAGACTCGCCGTTCGATTCCTTATTGCAATATTTCAGCGCTTCCATGTATATCGCCTTCACCCTGACGAAGTCCTCATACAAGTCATCACGATCGTGGACTTGGCGACGGAGCTCTTTTTGCGACTCCAGACTTGCGTATTGAGCTTCGGAGGACTTATTTTTAAATTCGTTAAACCGCTCTTTCTTTTTAAACTCGTAACGATCGTTACCGGACCGGGGCGTGTCGCTACCGCTCGTCAGATCCTGCTCCGAATCATGAATCAACACACGCTCGGTACCTCGGATATCTTGCTGCGAACTCTTGCTATCGTAATCCTCTGACAATATATCGTAAGTTACGTTCATCTGTCTGCTCCGATAAGTTTTACAATTTTCCACATTCTCTTTCATCGCGTCCTGTCGGAGGTATTCCCTGTCATACATGTCTTTGTCATTGAATCTCTCTTTTCTGTGCTCATGCTCATCGAGCTTGTTCGTTCTAGGTGTTCTTTTGAGTTGTGCTCGTAACCAATCCTGCCGCTGAAAATTGGATTGAGAATGATTGGTATAACACGTGCTAGTCTTCTCTTCTCTGAAATTGTGCTCAGTGTTACTCGAATGATTATGGTTAGTAGTGGACGTGTAACCATTCAGTCTCTCCTCCCATCCGCATCTATAAACTGGTATGTAAGGTTTGCTGTTGGACTTTTCCTCCTTTACGAGAGACTTGTCGTAATTGCTTGACGACGGAGCGTTCGGGGCTGAGTCTTCTGAGCCTACGGGCGATTCCGGGATGAATAATTGGCAGTCTGACAAAGTCAAGCCCGAGTCTCTCGATAAGGACATGGGATCTCTACGCGGCGCCTCCGTCAAATCTAGACTATCCAAGGATATTCCACCTGCTGCAATGCATAAAATTTATTAGAAAAAAAAAAAAAATATAATATTCTGATAGCGATGTGCGTTACGATATTTACAATGAAGACTGTCGGTGCTCTCCTCGGCTCCGCTGTCGCTGCGCGTGTCTTCTCCAAGAAGCTGTGTGACGCCGGCGCCGAACAAGTCCTCGCAGTGACGAATTAGCATCTCCGTAATTGTCGGGATCGCTCTGCTCTGATTCACCGACGGATTCGACGACCAAAGTAAACTCGGACCGCAGCAGACGCCCAGATTGCTGGCGCACATGAGATTACGTTTCGATCGTCTTGCCACGTGATGCAACACGCAGATTAAGTGCGATAGTAAAGTAAAATTTGCTTTCGGGAGTCTGTCTAAAATGCTAAAATTTTTTCCAATTAGTTTCAGTAATAATAATAATAATAGTGTCTTATCCAAACATTTTTATCAGCTATTTAAATTTTGTTATAATGATCAAGATACCTTTTAATAGTTTGAACGGGATTTGAAGTGTCCAGACTGTCCATCCAAAGTGGAAAGAGATGAGAAGTCAAGAGAGGATCTGGCAGAGACCTCAAGAAGTCCTTCAGCAAAGCTGCGACCGCTATAATCGGCGCGTCTTCTAAACAGCTGGGATCTCCCGTGGACTCAATTTGATCCCGCAGCTCCCGAACGATTCGGACGTTCGCGGATTTGCGAAAAATTCCCTGCGTAAACGGACCTTTCGCGAATAGCTGTTGCAGCATAACTAGAACTGGCTTCGGCAAACCGTTCTCGTCCAGTCGTGACAAATTTACGCCGAACAAGCTCGGATTCAGTGACAGAGAACGTCGTAACAGACCGGTTATCTTTGACCGGTTGTTCTTTTTCGCGGGCGTCTTCATTATAGGTCTGAGAACGAAGTGGCACAAATCGACGCCGCTGTTGTTGATGTGTTCCAGATCAAAACCTTCATCCGCTGACAGCATGTGTCGCAGTCTCGACATCTTCACGGCGAACGGTCGCTCGTGACCTATCAACGGATACGGTGCCTCGTCCGGGAATGTCCGAGCCCACAACTGAAAAGGTCCTTGGAGATCCCACAACGGCATCGCAACGTTCACGCAGGTTTGCGCCGTCATCTCCGAGCCGACCATGATCGTTTTGCACTGCGAAATTCGAAACAGCACATATGTATGTATGTATGTATACGATTCTTTTCGAGCCGGCATGGTGCTACAAAGGGATGAGCAAACATGGCGTGCAATTCGCGAAAGCTTGTTTGACGATAGACAGCGTGTATCTAACGGATTTGCGATCGCCTAGCGCGGCGCTTGTTATGTATCCATACAACACCGATGAATTATGAACGGTGACTAAAGTAACGTTGGTACAATACACGCGGCTCGATAGTGGACCCAACTTGACACCGACGTTTTTCTTTTTCCATTTACAAAAGACGTCCGCCGGAGAAGAATACCGGAAAGATCGCGCGATTAAATCCCGCGGATTCGAGGATGCGCGAAGAATAGGTCGCGCGAGAAGAGACGTGATCGCGAGTTTATGTCTGTGAAAAGGCAGAGCGCACTTACGTAGTCGCTGTTCGTGTCACTGTCGTGATACACGATTTGAATGTTCGTGTGCGGTGGCTCCTTCATACTCTCCTCTCGCACGAGATCGTTTAAACGTCCCCACCAGAGATCTCGCGTCGCGGCGGTCCTGAAAAAAACAAATGTGGATTTACTTACTTAAGTTCTTATTTGTTATTCAAATGCGTTTACCTACAACGTAAATTAAATGAAATAAAAACAATTGAAATAAAAATATTAAAAATTTTAAAAAATAATTTGCTCACATGAAAGTGGCTACGACATTCGTGGTTGGCCAGCCGAGGACGAAGCTGGTTTCCGCGGATTTGCTGGTCTCCGCTACATCCTCTATGTGACCCGCCGTAAGCCAAAGCTCGCTCATCCTCACGATCTGCTTCAGTTTGAAACTTCCACTGCTTCGAGCTTTCGCGATCAGCAGAAGATCGGTAAAGAGAAAGAGGTGCCTCTCTTGCGATTGCATGCCCTGAAATTTACAGCCAGTTTCGCGATGTGAACTTCAGGCTAGATCTTGTCGCCCGCCATTACATTAATGTTTTTATTTACATAAACTGAAATTTTTATTTATATTTAATAATATCTCATTAAAATGTAAAACTGTGTGTGTTGCATTTTAATATTTTTCTGAAACGCTTTTTTATACGTACAAGAAAATATTTTTTTACCGTAGTGAACTGAACTGGTGTTTCCAAGAGAAAAGTTCTCGGCGATTTTGGTGACGGGGAATTGATCGAAGCATCCAAAGTCTTCTGAGAAAGTCCTCTTGACAGTCTGGCTGGAGTACCACTGTTCCTCTTGCGTAATATATTTTTCATCTTCTGGAAACAAGTGAATTCTCTTCAAAACTCTTACAAAAACTCAAAACAAATTTGTGAAGTGGAAAACGTGTGAGAAAAATAGCAAAGTCTCAAAAGTCTCGACCAGATATCGTGTGTGTCACAAACTCAGAGAATTAACAGTTACGTCCCAAAAAAAAAATTGTCACTACCAAATTTGGTCGGTAAGCGGTGAACTCTTTGAGGCGTCACAGACGAAATCACAAGTGCTCCCACGGCGAATAAAAAAAGGACTGATTAACATACGCTTATTAGATTCCTTAACGTGTCCCACCACGTTCTTCATTCTTCTCTCTAAATCTTTCTCATTACGCAATCACTTCTGGCGATATCGCCATCATCCGCGCCTTCGTCTCATTGTATCGCGTTGTCATAACACATAAAATATCCGGCCTGAAAATCGCGTCTCGACACATCCAACGCATTCAATGGATTATCTACTATTGCTTATAGTATTAGAGCATATTATTTATATTGTATTTGGAAAGTTCGTCGCCTCAAAACTTTTACGGAAAACTTCAAACGACACCGCCAACAACAAGTTAAATATATTTGCATTTTCATATAATTAATTGTATATTTTAATTATACATGTGATATAAAAATTCACACAATATTTTATCACAGAAAATATAAAATTATTGCAAAGATAAAATACTTAAAAAATCCTTTTCAATAGGAATTATGTTTTAACTTTCACTGTTTCGCTTTGTATGAAAAGAAAGAGAGAAAGAAAAAGATAGAAAGAGATACGTCACGCACTTTCTACGTAAATAATATAAATATCGTTCTATTGTTAATTTGATCCGTTGCCGGTCTCTTTCGGTGACACAATTTCTCTATTCTGCTTCTATTTTTTTTTTTTTTTTTTCAGCCAGACGCAGAAAGCGAGCAGTCAATTGAACGCGTCAATTTCACCGTTCACAGTCGGCGAGCCGAGTGAAAATAGCGGGAAGAAATTATCAACACGCTTGTTGAATATCCGTATGATACAAACGTGGGAAGGAAGTGCGTACATACGCGTATTCTCTCTAACTACTATGTTAGCGACACGCGAGTCGATGCACTTTCCACGGACGCAGAAAAACGAGATGCATCTAAACGACCGTGAGAAAGGTTGAGTCGCGCGACGCATATTGTGCGTAATACCGTTTGTTATATATGAATATATATATGTATATGTGTAGCAATCCGCTGTGCTCATATACATTTTCCACCGGAACCGGAATGTCTCTGTACGTTACAGCAACGGTTTTACAATTTATGTCTAAAAATTATGCGTATTTATTCGTGCAAAACAACTATAACGCAGAAAATTATCAATATTATAAATTATCAATATAATAAAAAGAAAGGATCACAGCTGGTCTACGGTGTGTGTAAAAAACGATTTCTCTAATTGTTATTTTTTGCTTTAAAGAAAAAAAATCGTCGTACCGTGGTGACAACATCTCGTTCGTGCAAGCGCAAATTGTCATTGGGAAACAATTCTTGAATGCGATGGAGATCGCCCTCCAACTGTCCACGATGAAGAACCGTTCCGCTATCGATGCACTCGTTATCGATTAAATTCCTCGCTTCCTGACCTAAGTACCTCTCGTAGTCGGCGAGCCTCTGCACCTGCACAAATAAATTAGACATTTTGTAAAGCTTCACGTCGAGAAATAGAAAAAAATTCGCGGATGAACGTTACGCAGGTATCGGTCTCGATTATCGCTTGCTGAGCACGAGAAATCTTCTTCTCAGACGTAACAGGCTATACGGAGGACGAAACCGTTCGTCTTTCCGCGATTGCATCGACGGCCTTTGCGTAACGCCGATAATTTTCGATAAATCGCGACTTGATGCGCGGTCATTTCCACGCGCCATTACGAAAGCAGGAAAAGGAAGCGACGAAGACATGCGACTTCGCCTCCCTTTCCCTCCTCTCTTCCCGGCATCGGCTCTTGAAAACACACGCGATATTCCCTCCTAATGATCGCCACGAATCACGGAAATAAAGAGGAAATATCGAGCGGTGATCGTAGCTGTGGAAACGTTCGATTCGTGTTTCTCCTCGCTACACCGAGCGCGATAATTATCGTTCGTGTGTGTCGGAGGTGCGTTATGTAAAGCAACGCGTTGCTATTTCACGCAATATTGTGTTCGTATCTAGTCTAAATACCTCTCTTACGTATTGATTTATATTGCAACACGTTTAAGCACTGCAATCTGGAGTATGTTGCCATTTTTTTTTTTTTTTACATACACGTATGTACATGTAGTTTTACTATAAATTACATATAAATACTTATAATGATAAATACTTATAATAATAAATATATATTATATGATATTGTTTTTAAACATTAATTTTGGAATATTTCGAGACAGAAATTCGTTTCGAGTCTGACACAAATATGTCACAATTAGTCTTTTTTAATGACATGTATAAGAGAAAGATCATGCTTGTCATACTTAAATAATCATCCACATTCATTGATCTCTTCACCGCATCAATCATAATACATATCGAAGACAGAAAATAAGATCCGTGTGTACACATACGTCGACCCGAATCTAACAATAAGCCATTGTTACGCGGACCATTAGTTTCACGAGACTGACACTACTACCGTAACGGGCATTATGTAGTGTTCAAATTCTCGTCTCGAGTAACGAGTCGTCATAAATCCTGACACGGCATTAGACCTGTCACAATTCGTCGGCGACACTCGATTACTTATCCTGACTCGATGACACCGTGACACACTCGATGTGACGAACGTCGATTTCTTTTTAATTATCATAATGTAGCGTGGAGGTATAGACAACAATTCCGCGCTCAACGAGATGTGTACGCAAGTAGGCGGTCGTTGAACAACTCTCACGCACGCTCTGAATTAATTCGTACACATGTAGTTTATTAAAATATTGCCGCGTTGGCGAAATTTCGAATAATTAACGACGCAAGTCGATTTCGAAATCACGAGAGAATGTCTCTCGAAACGCGCGCAGCATCCATATTTTAATCTCGTTATGCTGAGCACCGGAATAATCCTCGGAATAATCCTCGGAGTGGTTTTTTTTAAATAATTATTTTACCTGAGATGCTACACTTCAGCGAGAACCGAGATTTTCTCAAATAATGTCTTCTCTTTCCTATACACACGTTACAATGTAAAGTTGCTTTAGACGCGAGATAAATGCCATAACGGTGTTCATCACCGTCGCCGCGTTTTCTCTTTCGCGTGCAATTTTCATACCTTGATAGTCGTCACATTCTTAGTAGACGTGTGCCGCCGTGTATCCGCAAACGAGAGGATTACCATGATTCTTTCTAGCTTTTCGCGTTTCTCTCTCTCTCTCTCCCTCTCTCTCGTTTTCCTTCGTTCCCTTTCCCATCGGCATTGTCTCAACAATCGCGCCACACGTGACGCGTGCGTATACACTTTTACGCGTCATTCTTACCGGCACAATTTCCGAGCCTCTTTTCACACACTTTCACCGCGCGTCGGGATTATGCGCCTAGGAAACACAAGTCCGAACATGGTTTTCTCGTTAAACGATCGCTGATACACCGTGATTTCAGCAAAATGTTACAACGTTGTGAAAATGTAAAACTTGATTCGAAACAAATTTCTATCTTCAAGTATTCCAAAATTATTTAAAAACAATAGCACCGCAAAATACATCAATCAATTGTTTGGATTCTTCGTGGAAAGTTCCTCGTGGATTGTAGGAATTTCTTTGAGGGTGGTGAGTCGAAGAAAGAAAAAAGATACAGCTTCGACAGAGGCGCAGAGATTCGTTATTAATGCCAGAGACGCGACGAGCCGAGATTCCTTTTCGCATATTAAAGAGCCGCACAAAAACGCCGCGTTACAAGAGATATCGGCAAGCGCGCGAAGATGCAAGGTAACCGAGACAGATAGGGAGAACGATTCATTCGTTCCGGAGGGCGGGATTTCGGCGAGGCATGATCGCACCGGAAGCAAGGATAAATTTTCGTTGATCACCGTACATTAGATACGCGCGTCCTGCTTCAATAGTAGATAGCAAGGAGGGTTAGTGACACGTTAATTAGCGAATGTCTTAGTTTGATTCCAATTACCAACTATTCTATAATAAAAGTAAAATTACGCGACGTATTATGTAATTTTTGTTCGCATATATAACGTGTATAATAAATATAAATCTTAGAAAAAATGTCTTAATAAAGTGTGACAAGTAGCCTGTCACAGAAGATCTAATAATAGATTTAGGTGACATAAAAAGGGACTCTCGTAGTCCCACCCGCTCTTTTCTTATCTATCTATCTATCTAAGTGTGACAAGTCTTTCTGCACGTAAAAAAAAATAATATTTATATATTATTTACACGAATCAAAAGAGAACAATGTGCGCACAGAAATATTTCTACGTGATCTCATCGGTCTTCAAAAACCTGACTGATTGATTACATTTATCGCAGAAGTCGTTTCTTTTGCAATGTGCTCGGGGTCTCCTTTCATTCAAATGTAACACAGATCCTCGATTTCTGCCTGTCTCTTACAAGAGTAAACGAAATATTAATTCGTCACGGGCTATTGTGCTCCGTCTCGTGAATTTGTCTGGCCCGAGTGTATATAATCGCTTCTCTCTGGCGGCGATCAATCAATTTAATCAGTTAGCGAAGGGAGGAGAGGAAGACCGTATGCGTTGAATAACGAGGAAGAGGACTGACGATACTGGCCGTCCTTTTCGATTCGCTTTTATGCGCGCGACGTCCGTGAACGTGCACGCTTCATCGAACGATTTGAATATCGTCGTCGCGGTGCGTATATCCGATTTTACAAATGCGGCCGTACCTTTTTTTTCCTTATATTCTTTTGGATTTGTACAGACACGCATCTAAAAGGTGTACGTACCGTTAGACGCACCCAAGACGACGACAAAGACGACGACCACCTCTGCTCTCGCGCTATTTCTTCAAACGCGATTTACGTTTGCACCTCACGTGTTCGCAATATCGCGCGAATCCTTCAGAACTTCCTCGCGCGCGGAGGATCCCTCCCGGCGTTCCTTCGCGCGGTGCATACATGTGCAACGGTAAATTTCGCAGAGCGAAATTCCAGCGCGCTTAAGAGAGTGCGCTATTCTTCCGAGAGCAAACGTGCTTTAACACACGTGGAATGCACGTGGAGAGAATGGCGAAATAGCGACGAGGTTCTTGCGACGAGTGTGTGCGGACGAGGAGCATGTGTCCGGAAAGAATTTCCAGTCCTCCGGAGAAACGCGCGTGAATGATACTCGAGTGTTTCGAGTGTAATTTTTTTTTAAACGCGTTGACGGGGAAAATCGTCGATTTTTTTAAATTGAACCGATATGAAATTACGAATTGCAATTTTTGATTTTACGATAAAAAAAAAGCAAACAAATGTTCGCACTATGTTCACTTTTATGACCGATGCTTATTGTTACACAGAGATGCTGGAAGATATTTAGTACTAGAAGCACATCGTGTAGCAAGCATCCCTGCTGGTGTGGTGTAGCTCTATCGGCGCAACTCTCACGCTCAATAATAATACGCCAATCCCGCTGGTAATCGTTGCCGAGTCAATTTTTATTACGATTGCGGCAATAGCGAGGTGTACGCAAGACACGGCATCGCGCGAGGCCCCGCGGGGCACGCGGAATGCAACTTTTCCATCGGCATCTCGATATTACGAGAGCAGAAATCGGAATGTGCGCGCGCGCGTGCGTTACAGGGTGTTTCGCAGAAAGAGTTTTCTAATTAAAGGAAAAAAAATATAATCTTTGTTATCTTCAAATTATAATCCAGCAAGAATTTTAATCAAAGTTTAATGAACAGGAATGTAATATTTAAGTTTAGGAGATTATACGCATCTTAAATCAAAACGGTGAACCCGAAGAGCTTTGTCGGAGAGGCAATCATTTATCAGACACAGTTCGAAGTTGACAAATAGAAGTGTCAGATTAAACGCTCTTTCGGGGGGAGAGAAAAAAATGAACTCTCGTGCTTTTACACGGCTTCTCGGGGGACACCCTGTATAATGTGTACACGCGGGACAAATTGCCGCGGCGTGACGCAACGTCGAGAACACCTGTCTCGGCGTTACAAAACCCGCTTCCTGGGGCAGCGCGCTTTACGCAGTTATGCACGCACGTGCTCGAGCAGCGTGCCTAGACACGACGCGAGCAAAGGTCCGCCGCCGCTCCACGGATCGGGACATCGATACTCCTCCGCCTCCCGAGAGAAATTGATATACAGGCGCATGCCAAATGATCCGAGAGCGAAGTGAAGCGCTACGGCGCTGAAAAATCGATGGATCACGTCTCAGCTGCTCCAAATTTTCGCGAGTGAGTTACCGTTCTTTTTTAAAATTAAAATATGCATAGTGAAAAAAAAAAAGAAAACAAATAGATATATAACACAATTATTAACATCACATTTAGGATTTTAATTACAAAGCCGAAACGTGTACTCAAGCCTGTGAAATAATTAATTAATCAAATACAATCACAATTGTGATAAAATCAAATACTAACATAATTATGTGTATAAGATACGAAATATGAGGTAACTTTTGCAAAACCCGAGGCACGCAGCTCGTTTGTGATCCGAAGGAGGTATTAAGAAAAACGCGATATGTGCGGCAGGTCTAGTCTAACTAGATTGCGAAATGGCACTCGGTACTCCTGACGGTCGACAATAATTCCGCATGTTGTCCGCGCCTACATGTTCGCCTTTCGCCGCGTTGCGAGAAGAATCCCTCCCGAATGAATCGTCAGAAGATCGGATCTTCCTCGCGAATGCCAATCGTTTCGTCTCTTCACCGCTTTATTACCCGGAATTATTCTCGCAAATTGCCGCGATCCGATACGCGATTTCTATACGCGCGCGCGCCATAGGGGATCTCTCTTTCTATCTAGATTAGCGAACTTTCCTTTCCGTGTGTCGGGTTGCAATGTCAATCCCGTGTACAGCATTGACGCAGCCGTATTATCGACGACGCGAACGTGACGGTGATAAATCGGTTACTTTGTGAGATTATACGTCGAAATGACTTCTCGCACTGTTCCACCGAAAGGCGGAAGACATTATTATTAGAAGAAAGTCGACGGTACGCATAAAGGAATAATGGCACCGGACAATTTTCACGTTGTTCGTGTCGTTGCAATAAGATAACATCGTTACCGTTATAATTAATCAACCTGAAGTGCAAACAATTTGTCTTTCCATTTAAAAGATAATTACCTGCTTGCGTGCCGCACTGTATTTTAATATCGATTTCTATTTTTTATTCTAAGGTTTTAGTAGCTAAGATGTTAATTTTGAATATTGTTGACGAAATGTCTCGCTAAATATTGGAAATGTGCGTAAGACCAGTCGACCGCAGAACGGTTGGTTGTGCGCCATTGGTTTCTTTGAGGTTTCGACAGCGAGCGTTACTACCGCTCGATTATGTATACGCGATGCGCACAAAAGAGAGAAAATCTGAATAAAAGAATATTCAACGATTTTGCTTTACCGTTAATGTAATTTTACGAGGTTGCGAGAAGATTTAGCTTCAGTAATGTCTGCAAACGCTGCTTTCTTTTATTTAAATTAACTAAATAAAGTAGAAAAAAGAAATGCATGCTCGATTCTTTTTTTTCAAAAAGAAGTTAACAAACAATAAAGGATATATCTCCTGTATTTGTCGTGTTCTCGATAAATATCGAACGGCGAAGTGTAACTATTATCGAAATCCGTATATATTGTAACGTTTTTTTCAATAATATACATTTTTTTCGAGCTATGTCAGCAAAGAAGATCGTCTTTGTCATCCACAAAGCGACCTAGAGGGTCAACGACGCGTGGAAAGGAAAGGGAATCGAGAAATCGCATCGTCGAGAGGTAAAGGAATCAGTGTCGATGAAAGGAAGGAATTTAGTGAATGGGAGTGCCGCACGACTCGTTTTTCCATTACAACGGCACACGCTGCGGCGCGCATGCAACGATCACGCATGCACGGGAGAACGAGGACTCCTCTCAAGATCGTGGCCGATAGGCACCGACGAGCGCGATCACGTTTCCAAGGTAATTGAAGAAGAATACCGATTTGCGAAAGCCTAACGATGACAACACACACATACGAAAAGTATATAAGATTGAAAAGCTAAATTTTAAATTTATGTACACGTACACTTTCTCTCTTGTTTTTTTACATACTGTTGTTTTTACAATACTTTGTGAAGAAATCGTACGATGTTTAATATAGACACAACGATTTTAATGTTATAGAAAATTTCAATTTGTATAATTTTTACGAGAGAAAAGTTAAAAATTACAAGAGAAAAAATATCAAAAATAAAATATTATTTGTAAAAATTTTATTTATACGATCTCTCCTCTTGCAGCATCTTTAAACAGTTTACGCACAATAAAAAGAGTCATGCTTATATCGTTTTTATATCGATAGCAAATCGCTATTTTCGAGCGAACTAAGCGCGGCCTCGTCATCGTTATTGGGCGGATAAACACGCAGAGCGGAGGCGACAAACTTCTCCGACAACAAAACGATATTGTCGAATGCGTAATGAGGCCTGACGTCATTCTTCGGAAGGGTATAAGACTTCTCGATAGAGAATTGAATATGCCACACACACGCGCGATTGTTGATCGCGATATGACAGGTTCTCCCCGGGTCTCGCTGTCTCCGAATGAGCATTCGTGTCGGGGACGATATTCACGACGCACATAAAAAGACACAAAAGTTTGCTGCGCGATTCAAAACGTTACCTTCCAAGCACCGGATATTCGTGACGTTCGTCACCGAATCTCCGCTCTGTCGCACACATCAACGTAAAATTACTTCTGAAAAAACTCGTATGTTGTATATTCCAGTAATTTTTGTACACATTTTTATAAAATGTAGAGACGGAATTTTGGTATTTTTTTTTAATCTCAAAAGTTAAATTATCACATGTACTGCGATTCACTTGAAATAAATGAGGAAGCTTGGGAGAAATAATTAAACGAAAAAAATTTACACAAAGTGTAAAGAAGCACGTTGGATGCAAATGTAATGTGTACATTTTAATATTTCATGCAGGAAACTTCGCAAAAAAAAAAAAAAAAAAAAATCGCGATATCTCGCATAAACAGCATTTTTAATCGCGCGCCGGTCAGATCTTCCGTTGCCAACGGTCAACTGCGTAGCTTCAACTTTTTACGACGACTTTGCCTGTGAGTTTTTCCTCCGATGATCAAAAAAGATTCCGCGCAATTAGCACGATGTAGCACGATCCAACGTGGACAGAGATTCGAGAGACAAAAATAGAGAGAGAGAGAGAGAAAAAAAAGTGCGCTGCTGAGTTTCGAAACGAAATTCGAAGTTGTCCCGGTGCGGATTCCGCGATAAGGTAACAAACTTGCGAGAGGAAAAGAGAGAGTGGATATCCTTGAAGCGTGGAACCGTCACCACATCAACGAAGCTGCATCATCCGTCGAAGGCAAAGATGCGTGAAGAGTGTGCGTGCACCAGCATCTTCGAGAACAAATTGAAGAAGAGTCTCTCGGAACAAAAATCACAGGCAATAATAAGCAACTGTGAAAATTGATTTTTGCATGTTAAACATACGGTGCATGTTAAATTGATTCTTACATATTAAACATTCCTTGGATTCTTGCCTGTTAAACATACAGTATTTTAAAATATAAAAAAAAAAAAAAAAAAACAATCATACTGCAGAATTGTTTCGTTTTGTGTAGAATACGTCGGTTCTCCAGTTTTCTCAAATTGTTTGTCGGGAGAAATACTTGCATTTTCTTACTTTCAACATTTTTACCAGAGAAATCTTGAATTGTTTAATTTACACATCACCTCCGAACATATTGTAATTTGAAATGTGTCCGAAGAATATGGAACTAAGAAGTGGAAGATGAGGGCTGTTGGATATGTCCACGAGCGAAGACGCAATTACAGTTTAATATACGATTTAATTCTTTGCCGTGTCGCTCGGGGTGGTTTTGTTTCCGCGCGTGCAACAGGACCGAACGGCCGAAAAACTGGTTGGGTGCGCCGATCCGAAAATGCCTCTCGCCAAAACCGAAGAGGTCCACAAAGAGGCTGGAACTGGACCAACGATGCGTTTAAAGAACCCATATTCACGCTTGCTCGTTCGCGTGTGCTTACCGTACACGTCGAGAGACACTTTATGCGAATATACTTATGCGAATATACTGGGAGCCCGACGTTACGCGGCGCTCGTATTTCGGCCAAAATATCGCCGGCCGTGCCACTTCGATTCTATGTTTATACTACTTGCGCGTAATCAAATGTCTCTGCTTCGCGCGAGACTTTCATCGTATTTCGCTTATAAGTGCAAGCGCGACCGACATCAAAATATAAACTTTGCGACAAAATCCGGCCTATTTTTACCAAGGCTGTCAACAAACATTTTTTCTGATTCTTCTAAAAAACGCACTGAAATATTCCTCTAAAATGTTTTTCGACAAAATTGAAAATCGCGGGAATTTTTCCAAATTTCAACAAGTTAACAGCAATTAATAAATTTAGTAGCTTGACAAAAATTTAACAGAAGTTTTCGCGATTTTTACGCCGTTTAAATTTCAGAAATAATTTTTCAATATAAATTTTCGAGATTCAAATTAAAATTGAACGACGAATATATTTGTAAGAAAGAAACATTTTACGTTTTCTCTCTCTTTCGTCATCTTTTCCGCCTTTTCTTTATCCTCGAGAGCAACGAGCTCTCCCGATTCCTCGGCAAGGACTTCGAAGATCGTCAAGAGAGCCTTTACCAGGAAACGCATACGAAGATCTTCTCAACTCCCGTCTCTCTCTCCTCTCTCGACATTCTGCGCGCGTGCTTCTCTCTACTCTTATTTCTTCTCTTCTTCCGCCTTGCGATCTTTTCCCTTCCCCCTTCTCGTCTTGTTCTATTCGCGTCTCACCCAGGAATGATTCTCCGCATTCGTCAGGTGCGGGTCTCGCTTGATAAACGAACGTCGTGTGGGGGACTTCGATTGCGGTTTTACGCGGAAATTAACGTAGGCAAATAAAAGTGGCCATCGCTCAGTTGCCGTCGAAAGAAGCTGTGGCGCGCTTAATCGCGTGCGTATCGAATTTCAGCGGCGAAATTACGACGGCAGCGTGTCGTCGTCTGGAGATTGTGCCGTGCCGCCGCCTTGGGCGCGAAATCATTCATCATCCTCGCTACCGCGCACACGCGGAAACAATTTTCAGGGTGTAAGAAATCGCCACCAGCGTGACCTTTCCCATCTTGAGCTCTCGCGCGGGAATCCTTCGTCTTGATTATCACAGTTTCTTCATAATCACGGAAATCTTCTTCTTTACGCGCAACTTTATTGCAAAATCGCCGGGAAAAACGCATCTTGCGGGAAATCGGTGTCGTAAAACGAAATTAACGTCCACGATTCGTTGAAAAATTTATTTAAACAGCTATATTACGATAATAACGTCTTCAAAATAATCAAGTTTTAGTTTTTTACTTTTTCTACTACTTGCTTTCGACTTAACTTATCGATCGACTTTGCTGAATTTAATTTATTGAACGCTTATATCGTCTGATTAGATATCTGCGAGTTTTGGTTTTATTCCCAATGACTGGAATTGCCGTATTACGTGTCTCCGTAATAATTTTACTTGCGAACGGCGATACGTACGTCCTACACGTATTCAACGCGCCGTTTCTCTCTTGCGCGCTCATTGACATATAGAACTCGAATCGAGTACTAGAATCGGATTATTGCGTTCGCTAAAGTGCGTTTACGATCCCTTGTTTGACAGACGTCACTTCGCCCAATTATATGTTTAGCGTTTCATGAAACACACGCACGCAATAGAGTCGCTGCTTAAAGTGACTGACGCTTTTAACAAGTGTGCTTTTCAGAGGGTTCTGTGTGTAAAGTTTACCGCGACAACGACCTTGTCTGACTATATGGAGGCTATGATTATTTAAAAATGGCGGTAGACATTCCTAAAGTCTATAGCACACTTGTATACTACGCTTTTTGATCTTTCACATGTGTACATATCTATTTTGTTTATTTTATTTCGCAGACCTCTTATCTAAAGAATAGCGTTTTCTAAAGTCAATCTTACGCCAAAATATTTTGTCGAACTTTTACATAACAAAGTTAAAATTAATTAATTACTGATGTTTTACATGCAAAACAATTGTGTTTATAGACAAAATTATGCATCCAAAATAATTTATCAATCATAAAGCTAGTGACTTAAATTTCATACAAAAGTACGGTCGCCCGGTATGGATTTTCAAATTTCAAGAATTTCAATTAAACATCGGAGCTGTTTCGGGCGTTCAAAGGAAAGGCTCTCTTGAAATAGTTTTACGGATTTTGTAGATTTGTAAATAAAATAAAATACGAGTTTGTAAAAGAATCTCTTGAGCCATTATTCTCTTCCGGTTGAGTAATCGTGGAGTCCGAGCGTAACAATACGTGACCGAAAACAATAACACGCCATAAAAATATCCGTGAAGATTCACTTAAAAAAAAAAAAAAAAACCGACCCAGGAAGAGAGACTCAGACGTAAGTGCTGAAAAGATCTTCCGGAGGAGACAGTGCGGCAGACAACGGAAAATTGTGTTGCGGACAGGTCAGTGCACCTGCTCGGTTTTCGAAATAACGTGTCTACACGGAATCTCCCTTCCTGCCTCTTCAAAGAAATTCAGAATATCGTTGAACATTCGCAGACTGGCTCTTCTTGACCACGTGCCAAATCGCGTTATTTTATATTTATGCACTCGACATACGAGAATACGTACGGGGGATTCTATAAACGGGGCACGCGCTCCTTAAATGCGTCCGATTATAAATAAACCGTCTTAAGATACATTTCGGCCCGCAAATTTAAATGAAATTAGAAGCCGTTGTTAAGAGAAAGATTTTCTCCCCGATGTTGTTTTTGCCAACCCCGCTGTTTTGTTTGTCCGATTATTTTTATCGCTAAAAATAATTGACAAAGTAACTTAACAATAACAATGGAATATATTGAACCGAGTTGAGTCATCTCGTCGCATTGGGACCACAGAACAATACGTACAAAGCTTTTCAAGTGTTATTTTAATAACAACAATGACGAAGGTGTTCACGTAGTAGCGTGGAATAAAATCATTGAGAAAGCGAATGCTACATTCAATAGTAGCGCGCAAGTAATTTTAAATATTACATTATTCATGTACATAACAAATTGTTCTCACTATTGACACGATAAATAATATAATAAATAACAGAATTAAGTGATGAAATAATCGAAGTCAAATGTTATGTATGTCGAACAATACAATCGGAATCTCACAAGCGTGTGTTCTGCGTATTGCGCCGATCGAAGACTATTTATCAAGATTTAAAAGACTATTTGCAATGACTGTAGCGAATAACGTAAACGGACACGTTGGGAAAACGATTGCTGCGGCGAGTGCATCCTCGTCAAAACGATCGATCTGACGGACGATTTGACGAGTGCGCACGTGGAGCGCGAAGAAGACGAGTCGACGGACGCAGTGACGCGGTCCAGCCTTCGTATGCGAGTTGCGAGACGCCGCAGCAGCACGGCAGTTAATAAACTCTGACGTCGCTCATTAACGAATAAAAAAAGAAAAAACAAAGGAAGGATCAGCGATGGATTATTCCGTGATTAATCGTGTTCTCTTGTAGTTCTGAAAATACTTCGCGTTGTTATAGAAGATTTTATCAAAGACGAACTTCAAAAGATGTTCACAATACAAAACTCATGGGATGTGGATCAGTAACAGACGGAACATATGGAGCTGTTCGGCGAAGAAGCTCTGATCTTTCCCCGCGGTTGTTTCAACAAGTTCTCTGTTTTATTTTTCACAAACAAAACACGTGTTTCGTTGGAATCGTCTCGGAATCTTTATTTAAATAATTCAAATTGAGAATTCTCAGACGTGACAATAAAACTAACAACATTCCTGGAGAACTCCTCGAAGCACGGAGAAAAGAGACAGCTACAACCTAATGAGAAAATCTATATTGTAGAAATGTTATGTGCCGATGTTTATAGTCGCGTGCAAAATTAATGCTCGAAAAGATTTCATTCACCTTATTTAATATAATAAAGTAGAAGAGTTCGTTGGCTTGATAATTGATGGGATTTTCTGAAAGAGATACAAACTCCGTGTGTCTGAAAAACACCTTTTTCCCGGGAGAGAATGTTAAATATTTCTGCGATGACTGTATAATGCGATTTGTCATTATAAAGACATAGATCGCTCCACTTGATACGCGTATCACATTCTCGCGACATAATGCGGGTCATTCAAGTAAGATCTCGAGGCTAACAGCACGATTTGCCCCGGTTCGCGAGAGTCGAAGACCCCTACAGAAATCAAAGAGATAGAAGACGGACGGCGGAATAGCGCGCGCGACGAGAAGCTCGAGAAATTTCGAAAAAAATTAAACGATAAACGAAGATCGAGACGAAACGATCACGCAAAAATCCAAGTGGAAAGTTCAATCACGTGTTAGCGAAACGACCAATTGCTTTCTCTTAAACAGAATTTCCGCGATATTTGAGGGATCTCAGCTTTTTACCTAAGACGGATTATTCTCAGGCGGATTCTAAGGCGGATTATTCTCAGAAACTTCCATTTACGTGGTTTGATACTTTTCCATGGGTTTTTACAAGAGATAATTATCTTAAGATCACCTCTTTAAAAGTTCATTGATTGCTGTCTAGACACCAGATCAAAGAATTCCTGAACAAAGCGACCAAAATCGACCAAAATCTTTTCAAATGCAAAAGAAGTATCTCTCACACATTATCAAATAACCATGTGTGTGACGAGTTTATGATAAAAGAAATTGATCAGTTTGCAAATTAATCGAGAATTACGAAACGACATCGAGTGTAAACTAAAGCAACCTGGTCGCAATTTAACATCTGAATCGACTTTTCTCGGTGTCGATGCGCTCACGGGGTGACGCGAGACACTCACCAGCTCCAGCTCCAGCTTGCGCACGTCGTAATATCCCTTGTAATACTTGAACCACATCTCTCACTGATCGCACCGCCTGGCTGCTGGGTCTGGCATTACGTTCAAACGAGACAAACGGTAACACACACTCGAGATCACCCCTCTCTCTTCTCTCCGCTTCGGTCCTTCTCTATATCGAATATAAGTCGTTATCGTCTATCCCGCGAGCGTTTTCGGATGCGGCAGCGCTCTGTCGAGAGAGCGAACTGCTAGCTACTTCCGCGCGAGAGATGCGATGCGCGTCGCGCGTTGGTTGTATCGACCGATCCGATGAAAGAATGCACTGTTCTGCTCGGCGATCCGCGTCCGTATCGCCGGAGACGAAGATAAATATACGGAGCGCGAGCTCGCGGAAAGCGAGATGAACGGAGAGAAAGAAAAGAAGAAGACGGGGAAAGGCGGTCGGTGGAAAAAAAAAAAAGCTAGAAAGAGAGAGAGAGACAGGGAAGAGCAGCGTTGATACGATGCACTCGAGGACCTTTGAGAGACTGTACGCCTCGGCGCGGTCGAGAGGCCAAGTATAGACGAGCCACGCATCGTGTAGGTGCGTATTAATGCGTGTGCGCGAGTTTTAGATTCGCGTGTGAGTGCGAAGTGCGCTCGTGGATACGTGCGTGTGCGTGCGTTTGCGTGCGTGCGAGTTCGCGGGCCACTAGACTTAATTAGCCGTCTCATCACTTGAGAGCTCCCTCTCCTCTTCTCCTCTTTTCTTTCTTTTTTTTTTTTTTCTCGTGCCCCACGTGCGATTTCACGGCGCGAGGGTTCTTTGTATATCGCGCGAGCCCGAGAAGTATTTTAAAAAAAGCACGACAAAACGCGCGCCCAGGAGAAGAAGCGGCTTTCCAAATGTCGCTCGCGAAAAGTGGCTCTTCATAACTCGCCGCGCTCCAAGTTTGTGGATTCAAGAAGAACGTAGGTTTTTTTTGTTTATGTCAAAATATCATCCCGTCGAGTCTCAAATAAAGCGAACGAGTGAACAAAAAAAAAAGACGTAACATCGATGTGTTTTACGTAAGACTAATGAAAGAAAAATTAGTGTTCGAATGGCCTCACGCGGACGAAGAAGAAATAGCACAGTCCTGTTAGCGCTGTTAGCTTATCTCTCTGAACTAGATACGCTCGCGTGAAGAAACACGTCGCGTCGTCGGGTAGACGACGGTGACGATACCTTGTTAATCGAGTTTTAGCGAGTGACGGGCGAGCTTCAACCGAGAGAGGTTACGAAAAGACTACGCGGAATTGTGTCGAGGAGAACGACATTCCGCGCGCGAGACAATTTTACGAAAGTCAAACTACGATGTCGAACATCTTTATGCATCGACGTTAGTCGTAAAAAACTGACGGCATTTCTTTTTTTTCAGTTACGTCGAGCCGAGATACGTGCCGAGAGATAATCCCGCAGCGTGCACTTTTAAAGGCGTTGTAAGAAAAGTTGCGCAACGTCGAATCTGATACGTCAATTTATTATTCATACACCTGTGACAAGTAACAGTGCCGGGTGATTTCGATTACCCTCAGACAATCTCTTTAAAAAATTCTTAACGCTTTTTCTTTATGTCGCAACAGTCAAAAGAAAATTAATTCTAATCCTGTAAATCCTTAAACTTGTTGTTTGAGCGATTTTTGAAAATATCTTTCGGTATATTAAAAAAAAAACAAATAAAAACATATCAAGAGTAATTGTATTTCCTTAATTTAAAATGTCGAATAAAGCCCCATGAATCTTTACAGATTTTTTTGCAAATTGTTTAGTCAACTTTAGTCAATAAAAAATCGCATCGAACATAAATGTCAGGCTTTACTAAGATTAGAGTTAATTATATTTGTAAAATCAAAAGTAACATCTTGTAACATTGAAATGACTAATCGCGGAGCACACTTCGAGATTAATTTTCACTCGCTGCGTGCAAGTTGAAACGTAACGCTTTGGGAATAAGTCGCGCACATCTGACGCCCGTTGACACATTGTCGTTCTCATTGGCACGAGTTTCTTGGCAGAGGAATATCACGGAACTTACATCTTCTCATTAGATTTCCATAAGCTCTCGAAGCAGAATTATCTTACGGAGGAGAGACGAAGAAAGGAGCGCGCGGGACGAAACGGTATAAATAGCACGTTACAAACGATCTCGCAAATAAAAACGTAATACCCGGTGCGGCGAACGATAACTCTTATCATTTCTCGGCGTACGAGGCGCGCACAGTTCTCTCTCTCTTCTCATACCTACACACATAATTGCTGAAGTACACAGTATTAATTAAAGAAGCTGACTCGCTTCTATTAACTCGCCTCTGTCGATCTTATTACAGGTCTGCAAATTTCACATTAGAACAATCTTCTCTCTCTCTTAATTATAAAATAAAAAAAAGAATAAAATCCTATAATTTAAATCTCTTTGAGATTCTGAAAATAATAAATAACATCATTCGGACGCAAAATTACATCGGTGTGTATTTCAGAATCGATTCCTTAATTTTAAACGCGACATCGGGGAGGCGTGTCGGAGACACGTGAATGGAGACGATAAAAATCTCTGCGCCTCACGGCCGCATATAAACGCGAAGTCAAGTTCATTGTCGCACAACAAGAGTTGGAACAACAAGCGAGAGAACCGGCGTCCTCCTCTCGTCACTTTTCCCGCTCAAATCGAAAATCAAATTGTTCGCATCCATCGGACAATTCATTCTCTCTCTTTCTCTCGTTTAACTCTCGTCTTGAAAATTATAAACGAGCGATCGCTCCGCCATTAATCATCGCGCTCGCACATTCGCAGTTCGTTTATTCCAAAAAAGCCGTGCGCGTTTCTATGGGCTGTGTTATTGATTTATGGGCCGGTCTCGTATCACTTCTGCAACACTCGCCTTCGTTCTTTTTCTCCCGCGCCGCGGAGAGATTCCGCGATTGCAACCCCGAGCGCAATTACAGGGCGAGTCCGAGCTGTGGCGTTTCAACAGACTGGATATTCGCGTACGCCCGAATCGATTTCAACCGAGAGTGGTCCTCTTAATCGAGACGGTGTGGTCTCCTCGCGGTCGCGCGAGGCACGCTCTCGTTAATCATCGCCGTTCTTAATTTAACAACGAGAGATCTACGCGCACTTGAAAACATGTAAATTGATTTCTTCCATAAGGGCGTACACCGAAGAGGTGTACATACGCGTAGGTGTCGCGCGAGCGAAAGAAACAAGTTTTCTCTCGTCTCACTCCTGAGAACTGCTTTGACAGTTCGAGAGTTTACGATGATAAAAAGCGTAATTGATTCGCACTTTTCAAATATAAAAACATCAGTATGACGTTTCTGCAATATTGTATCGTATTCGCGCATATTGCAATTTTTTTTATAAAGGTAATATAAAACTGTTTCTACTTTCTTGCGAGAAAAATTGTGTGTTCTCTCTTATAGAAGAAAATATTTAATTTTTATCGTGTCGCGATTTTACCGCGAGAGAATTATATTCCGTTCGTCTAATGCTTATAATTAATATATGCGCGAATCGATTTAAAGTCAATTGCCCGTATGCGATGTGAAGCGACCGTCGTCGTCGCGACCGTCGTTGTCGTCGTCGTCGTTCTCATTAATCAATACTGGTTTCCGAGCGAGAAAAATGTCCGGATTCATTTTATGTAAGAAAGCGCGCTTATAATTAGACAAACACAATTTTGTGTCTTACAGCGCGTCCTCCCCGCGATCGCGACCGAGAAAACGCAGTTTCGTCGTGTCACGCATTTTCTGATTTACGAGCGCATAAGCACGATCGCGTGCAGTTTTAAAGAGATCGTATCTATTTTTAATGTTTCCCGTCGCTGCGCATAATTTTTCTTTTTTTTTTTTTTGTTGCAATCTGCGTGATTGCTTCGGTGCAAACACACACACACACACACATCATGCGCCGCCGCGGCTTTTACAAAACAAGCCGCGGATCGAGAGTGTCCCCGCGAATCATTTTGAAATCAATGGCGGACATCTAGCGTCTTATAATAACTCGTCGTGAAATTTATGAAACCTGTTCCCATTAATCGATATTACGTCCCGATTCAAGAAATGGATATTTACACGTGTGGACAGACGCGCTCGCGATCGCTGGGCAAGCAGCGTTGGTAATTAACTGTAGCGAATTGCGAATTTACGATCGCGCGCATTCGTGAAGGTTCATGTAAAACCTCATTGCGAATTACATTAAATCTAATTGCCCCGAGCATTACGCAAGATCTTAAATATTTCTTTCAACGTTCTTGCGCCCATTATTATCACACTATACTCTCGTTGTGTGCAAAACTCTCTTATGAAAATCGTTTCGAGAAACGAGATAGTTTCTAATTATCGTAATTTCTCATTTCCCTCGATCGTTTACGGCAAATTAATGACACCGACCATATTTGCTACATCACATTGACCGAATGCGTTATCGCAACGCGTTATCAAAAACGACCATCTCTCTTTCCCTTCCACCGGCCCGTTCTAAAGCGGCCGGCCGATATATAAATATATCGGGCATTGAAATCGCGCGCTGACAACAAATCATCCCGAATCAATCCTCTTCCCGAGCGAGAGAGCGGATTTTATTATCCCCGGGAGTATTGATATCGTCCCGAGTACGTGTATGAAACGCAGCGTGATCTCATTAATCAACAGCGGCTTATACCAGCTTGGATCGGCGGACAAACGCGCGATGTGGGATTCGTTCGCCTCGCTCCTCAAAGAGGCACTCCGCGCGTTGCTCGCATAATTGCGCCGGCGTTATAGACCGGCATAATTTCGATTTCCATACGGGTGTGGAACGGACGCGCGACGTGTGGAAGGCGAGCGCAGCGTTTTTGCGGATGATCCTCGCGAAAGAGAGAAAGAGAGAGAAAGAAGAGAGGATCATCCCGCACGTCCGGCGATTCCTGATTTATGAGCCGAGAGAGCGCACGGCGAACAGTTTTCAAAACTTATCTATCGGCCTTTTCTATCCTCTCGCTCCCTCTTTCATCCGACGAATGCGCGCGGTTCGCATGCACGTTAGCGCAATTGCGCCGCGGTCGCAATTATTGCACCGAGGAGGAGGCGGCCACCCTCCTCTTTTCTATCCTTCTTGCGCGTGTGTTCCCTCGATCGTTCAATTGCATCTTTCAACGGGCCGCGCGTTTGCAACCAAATGGCTCTCTCTCTCTCTCTCTCTCTTTCCCTCTCTCCGACGCTTTGCGTCTTTTCCGTCTTTTTGTTCGCGGTCGCGCAGCTCAGAATGAGCCCCGGACTCAAACTAGTTCTCCTTTATCGCTCCCCTAACATCGCTCGATACTCGCCGATGCCGTAACGACGACAGCCGCCGATTCTCGCGAGTGCCTCGCGGCGATTAAACTCGTGTAATTTCGGTGAATAAACTTTTTACTTTCTTTTTTTTTCTTCTCTTGATAACACACCGCGCGTGTGTTATCCACGCGATCTGACTTACAACACGCAGAACAGTTGACTTAAACGTCGAAAGAAATCGAAAAGAAGAAATAATCTCGTTAGAGAAGAAAATTGTCCGATCTCTGAGACATCTTGTTTATATTACGACTCGTAGTGTCGTACAAATTGAGTTTGCGTCAGAAAATCGATTGAACAAGAAAGAACGCACGAGTGTTGACGTGCGCCTCTCGGGGATACCGCAGGGAGCGGTAAATCGTTTTAATTCCAAATAATGTTACAGATGTAACCAAGCGCAATACACACTGATTAGCAATGCAAATCAGATATACGGATTTGTCGAGGCATTTAATTAGTGTGTGGTATGAAAACGCATCGCGACGCTGCTGGAAGCGGAATGACGTGGCGATACCACGCTGCTGCTGCTGCTGCATATTACGCGTGTGCAGAAGAACCTGCTCCGAAGCAGGCGATCGTAGAACGAACACGTTTGCAAAATTAATGGGACATTACAAGAAGCATCGGGAGTCAATAGCATCGTTTAGAAAATACCCCCAAGCAGGGCCCGATCGATCGTCGAGTACTCGCTCCTTTCAAAGAAATCGGTTCATAGCCGATACCCGTTCGCGTCATTCTTCAGGCCGTTTTGCCTGCGCTCTCTCACACGAGAGCACGTTGCGTAATGTATATAAGATCTGGTCTTAAAATATACGCGCTCTGCGTTCGATACGAGAACGAGAGAAAGAGAGAGAGAGAATGAAAGATCGAAGATGTGGTGTGTGTGTGTAGCACGCGGCCGATGTCCGCCCTAAAATACTCGGATTAGTATTATTAAGAGCCTCTTGCGAAGTCGCTTAACGAATCGAATAAATTTCTCATTAGTTCGCGACTAATGTTACACGCGTTTTACAACTTCAATGGCAGGTTTCGTTAATTCAAGATCGGTTAACTTTAATAGCAACATCGTTAATTCGTTTTTCTGTTTTCGCTTTTGAAGAACGTTAAGTACGTGCGCGAGCGATGAGAAATAGAGCAAGCAATTAATTAATCGGCACCGACTTTAAACTTAAATGAACGTACTTTAATTAGCGGGCAGTTTTTATAAAACAATGTGACGTTTGAAAGATCACCCAGTTTAAATTCAGTTTTTAATTAATTGATACAAATGATTTAAACAGAGAGGGATGAGAGAGAGAGAGAGAAAAAAAGGGGAGAAAGCGAATCTTATTTTTTCACAAAACATGTAAACACGTTGCTTCACGTAAAATAATGATTGTTTCAGTTTTATAGTTCTATAAATGCAGTTTTTTACCGTAGACTTTCTCACGGGACGATCGTGAGAGGAAAAGGCTACGATCAGCGCAGTAATTGAACAGAATGTAGTATACACTTCAAGATCTGTTTTCACGGCGTTTCAGTTCGATCTGCGGTCACTTTTGATCGACTTTTATATGATCGATGTCCTGTGTAATAAACCATGCTAGATAATATGAAAGTGCCCCATTGGAACGATTTTCGAATCGTTGTCCCAATCGAAACGAGCACCACAAAGTGGCGGACTGGTCTTTTCTCTCTCTCTCTCATCTCTCGTTTCTCAGACGCGTCTCGCGATCATCCTTTTGTGCCTTCTCCCTTCCTCTTTTCCTTTCTACTATGCGCAAATTAAACAAACAGTAGCTCAAAATTACGAGCTTTGAAAGCCCGCAAATGAAAAATCTCCAGCTCGTTACCAGGATGGGAATTTAAAATTCTCTCGTGTGCGTTTGATCCTTAAACCTCTTCTCGACAAAATTTATTCTCTACTTACCCAACCACGATCGTAATTACTAATATAACATTTCTGGCTTACCTGCAACAGACAAAATAGAATTCACATTATTTTCGATTCGTTTATACCGCGTAGCACGAAATATTTGCGTCTAATTTACGATCCGCGCGCTGTCCGCGCGCGCAAGCGAGCCTATTGTCGGACTTTTTCGGTGAAAACCCGCGCAGCTTTACGACGAGTAAGCGCGCGTGTAAACTTTAACGAGTTTCGCTTCCAGCGTTACTTAACACTGCAAAAGGACCAAGGCGAAACGTCGTCGCCGCGTTCTTCGTCCACCGTAAAACAAACGCGAAACAGCTGCGGCAAGGTAATCCCGTCACAATGGACCTTTAAAAGGGCATTCGTTCGATAACTAGACGTTTATAAAATTTGACGGGGTTCTCTTCGATCGTTACGAGCAGAGAAAACACGCTCTATTGCATCGCATTAAATAAATTCAATTCCTCACGGCGTATTACAGCATAAATAACAGTATTGTATGATTTAGTGATTTGTAAATCTTTTGTCTCGTCTGTTCTCACACTGTTGTATTTGTTATTCTTTTTATAATTGGCGTTTAAAAAATTTTTCTTATTGAATAGTATTTACATAAGTAATTAAAACAAATTAATATTGTAAATATTGTAAATAAATATTGTCTCACATGGATGTATCAATTATTATTTAACCAAAATATATTTGATACGTGGATCTGTTTCAAAGCTTTCCATCAATTACGTACTGAAAAAAAATCGTATTTAGACCCGAACAAATTTATTTTTAACACTACCGGTTTCTTAAATCTGTTCGATAATCGCTTGCGTCGGATTCTCTTGGCTTACCGCATACCAAAAATCTACGTAAAGACACGTTCGTACATTTGATATTCACAACATTTTTCACAGAAATAAACCACAAAATTCTGTGATTACGTTTTTTCTCCAAAATTTCCAAGATTATGTCAAAATAATTAAAATTCTTTTCTCGCTAATACTAAAATCCTTCCTCGTTAGTAGCTTCGAGACGTTCGTTCGAGACGATAAGAAGAAACGCTCGTCAGCCTGTTACCCGTGACCAACCTGATGCAGACAATCCGACGCGTTCTTTATTACGAACTGCTCGCGCGCGAAAATCACTTCGCCAATGCGTAACACACATACACACACATACACACGTCCGGGATTTCAATAAATAAGACTCGTAGGCATTCTCCGGCCCGACGTCGGCTGTAAAGAACCGATAAGATCGGTAGCTAAATAATCACCTTGACTGTTACGGTCACGAACATGTACATTTTCGAAACGCGTGTATGTGTATAATATAACGTGGATGAATCTCATGTGCGAATGCGCACTGAACGACTGCTCGAGAAGAGGGAGTTAACGAAATCGCGTTTACACGTATAGGTACGCTCCGCAGCGTATCCCGGTCGAGATTTATCTGCCACTTACGACGCGCGCCAGAATCCTACTGCAGATTCTGTCGGCGACACGTAGCGATGCTCAAGAAAGGTGAGTTCAGGAAGGACCGTCTCACAGCATACAATTGGACATTTTGCTTCTCCCACCACCGAAGGCGGTCAGTTTTTTACGGGTTTTCATTTCCAATTCTGACGTAATCTTTATTGATCTTTTTCGTTATCTCGAACGAAAGTGTTCAGAAATATGAAACATACCTGTGTACGACGTTGAATGTTCCGAGGGCAAAATCAAACTTGGAAGTATAGAATGTGCTGGATAATGAAAATTTCTTAAAGATTTTGATTTTGAAAAAACCGTAACGACTTTTCAGAGTTTCAACGCGCAGGAAAAGTAACATATGTCAATTATTTGCGCGCTTTGAAACGATTAACGACAACTTATCAGGTAGATAATTTAGGACACGTGCCCTATAGATTTTGATAACATTATTTTACTAAACAAAAGACGAAGAATTTTAAGATAAGAGTCTCGTATGTTTCAACAAGAAAAATGCATTAGCCTTGCATCTGCTGTACGAGATTTTGTACATCAACGTATTTTGTACGTCATAATATTGAAGCAAAATATTTGTCGTGAGTTTGTACAGACGACCGAGCTCCAATTACAACTGTTTGTTCTCGTCTCGAACGTATTAGGGTGAATTTTCCTCGGTCCTCAATCTCCGTCAATTTGTATGCGCACCGTTCGAACGATGTAAGGAAATCCACGTGTTGCTCGTTTTTGTTGCATTCCGCAGAGTGCGCGTGCATAACGGAACGTAACATCACCGATCGACAGATCACCGTTAAAGCTTGATGTATGTTCATCTATGCGCGCGCGCTGCATAATTAACGTGTCTTTAATCGAGTTAGATACCTGTGTTGAAGAAATGCTGAATACACTCTCGAGTTTTATAAATTTGTACTCATTACACGAGTTATTTCATGAAACATATAACATTATAGATGTTGTAAAATTCTCCATTACGCTGTATCTAATTACGTAATTAAACCCCATTAATGCGTGTCTTGAAATGTTAATAACAATGTTACAATATTATATTTTAATATTGTAATTTAATTTTGCAAGGTTGCCACAGCATGATGATATTGTAAATACGCACGGTTATTCATAAATTAAAAATCTTTAAACAGAACTGCGTGCGCGATCACTTGTGAAAAGTAAAGATCGAACGTCGCAAATAAGAAAAATCGTCAATTTTTCTACTACTTCGCTTCTATCCACACATGTGAAGTGTTTGAACAGTTGTCACTGGCAACACGTAAGTGCCTCCGTGGCTATTGTCAGTTTCTAAACATAAATTAATTATCCTTCTAAAGTCTGTGAAGAGACTTCCGTGTACTTTTCTTATTTTACGCGCCACTTAAAGAGATTCTTTCATATTTTATGTACGCTTAGTACTCCTCTTGTTTCATGATTCAGCATCAGGCACAGCAGCACGAGTCAAGGCTATCGCATGTTATGAAACTATGTTTGAATATCTTCGATGCGTATATTGCATTGACAAAGTACATTTGTCTAAAATTTGTTTCTTGAAAATTTCGTTTTTCTTTTTAATATCGAGACTGTTATTTGCCATATTTCTTCAAACTAACAACTCGCTTACCTTCGCTTATCTTCGCAATAATTTTCATCACTTTATAATCAAGAATTTATAAATTATATTTTATATAATTTAACGCTTGCGTTCCACGAACATGTCGGGATGCATCGCACGCCGAGTTGGTTTATCGCAAAAATTAGAAAGACATAAACGAAATTTATGTCCGCGCGCTGTCACGTGAGCATTTCATCCGCAACGAAGATAAAACCCTCTTTCTACGAAGATCTCAGGTTTCTTTCCCGCGTGCGTCTTGGTGTCTACGGTGTCTAAAATCAACTCGCGCGTGGGGGGATCCGTTGTACGTAAAGTATTATGTACAACGGATTTTACGACAATTTTTTTATAGTTTCTTCTCTTCGGTGACATCGGGTGACCGTTTTGTTTTCTTCACAACTCGCTCATACGCGAGCGCGTTCTACGAAACGTGTTTTGTAATGCGGACGATAAAGAGAAAGAGAGAAAAAGATTCTGGCCACCAGAATGGTGTTAAAAGCTTCTCCATCTTCGTTCTCTTTCTTTCCTGTCTCGAGAGCTCGTAAAACGCAACGCAGCCAGCACCCTCGATTTATATATCCCCCAGCCCGTGTTACCACCGAATTCTCGGAGCAATCTAAGTTTGATAGCGTTGAAGTGCTTCGAGGAAGGAAAATGTTTAGAGTAAAAATATATTCGACTCTAATTATGAGATATGGATATGCATTAAAAATGCTCTTGTCACGCGGCTTCTGTGTTCCTTAATCATCCTCATAAGAGATTGATAAAAAATTTTTGATTTGGTTAAAAACATTTTAAAATCAAAACACTTCTGTATACAAATTTACTCTAAAAAAAAATATGAAAGATAATCTCTTAAATAATTTTACTTTTTTTACTAGTTACAAAAAATGCAAATAAATCAATTGTGTTTCTCACATAAAAACAAAATGATTTAGAAAACCTCAATTTAAATTATTTGTGTGTTAATTATAATTTAACATCTATAATGTTACGTAATTTCTCTCGGGTAACGCAACAGTTTTGATTTATCTGCTCTTTCTTACTGCTTCTTTTTCTCCATACGTTATCTTGACTATAACTTAAAAAAAAAACGTCAAGTGCTATACGTGAACTGCCTACGTGATTTCGGTCACGGCATCCCAAGTCTTTAATGCTCCACAACGCAAGAAATAAAAATTCCTTTCGATCTTCGGCTTAGAAATATGAGACGTTGCGACTAGCCGTCGAACTTGAGTGCGTACGTACAAAAGATTGACCTACAGCTGGAACATCTGTAGGTAACTGTTGACATCTTCAATTCTTTTTGAAACCGAGTTTAGATCACAATCGCTCTTTCAAATCGCGTGGATTTAGAAGATAATCTTTCTTGTAAAGTTGTATTACGAATCGTGTACTTAGAAAAATATTGCGTTTATATATAAGCCTGATCTGGCACGTTAAAAAAATAATAAAACAAATCCAACGTATTTTATTGTAAGATCTGTCAATGTAGATCTAGTCCGTCAAAAATAAAAAACAAAGTGAATTGTTGTAACAACAAAAACACTTTTTCACAAAACTACATATTTCAAATAATATTTGAAAATAAAATATAACATGTAGTCTCTCTATATATTGTAATAATTATACATAAAATGTAATTATCTTCTTCAAAGAAGTCGCGCATACGTATATGATTATGTAAATTTAATGCGCTTATTAAAATGTTGACACGCAAATTGCCGCGAGATAATCTGTTCAGATATTAGATGATCGAGAAATAACACGTTTATAATAAAGCAGCTGTCGCCACTTATTCGAACGAATAAAGAGTAACAACGATCCTTTTCCTCGTACACGGGGAGAGAATTTGCAATAGTTTAAATTCATTATCGCGTCTCTCTTCTCACGCAGAAATCAGACGGAACGGAAAGGAGAGGAGGAGGGAAACGTGAGAGTATCCCATTATCACGGCACGTTATCGTTAAGCAAATTTATGATCCGAGCTTGTAATCGTCCGACTCCATCCTTGCGTCGATTTATCACCTTTAACGTCCGTAATTACAGCTCGATTGTTTCTCTTTCTCTCCCGTGCCCCTTCTTTCCCGGGGCCCGGTCTAGTGCCCCATCTACGAGCCGAGCGCATCGAAAGCCGCACCGCGCCTTGCCGCGGCGCGATTACGCATCTCGAGTATGCATCGGTTGCGGTGCATAAGGGAGCGAATGATGATGCGCACGAGGAAATTTGTTTTTTAGCCGAGGCATTTTCGAAAGTATCAATAATCGTTATTGCATAATAACAGAGGGAAATTTCTGTAATACAAAACGCTTCAAGTATATAATTTTGCAAAGTCAAACACACACACACACACGTTAAAGTTAAAATACAATTTTCTGATTTGACGTGAGCCTCGGAAAGTCGATTTCACGCAGACGTTTCTATTAATTCGTATTCGATGAGAAAAACAGAGCTTTATCAATGTCAAATACTACAAACATGTTCAACGTTACGACGCCTCGGATGAGCCGAAGGTAGGACGAAGAAAAATGAGACACACCGCGCGCAACGTTGCATAATGCGGGTGTAACGACTATGATAGATAAGCTGTGCGTCTTGGGTTAATTCGTGGATTCATCATGGAAGATCTCCGACGGACGTGGTCCAACGTGCTACCACGCCCGGATCACCGTCGGAAGCACCCGAGGCAGATCTTTCTCGCGTGCCGTGCCTCTAATCTTAATTATTGCGTGAGCCTTGAACCGTCACGAATAACTCCTCGCGACTCGGGGAGTCGCGTCTACATTCTCGCATCAATTTTCGTCAATATACTACCGTAGAACGACTAAAGCACGTCCTAAAAAAGGTCTTCATGTTTCTACATTGTCCATAAAAATAAATCTGAACTAAAATATGTTACAAAATATGCAAATGTTATCTCATTAAAAGCATATTTACGTAACGTAAAATAAGCAGTATTTTGTACTGCAATTTTTGCTGTTTTTTTGTGATAAATAATATATTCTGAAAATCGGAATAAAAGTGAAAGTGAAATCAGATCGACGCAAGAGAACAAGCTGCAAGAAGTGATTTGTATCATTTGCCCGTGCGTTGAAATTATGTTATTGCCATACTCCGGAATTATTAAAAACTTCATCGAATCCGTACGTAGAAAATTGATCGAGTCGGAAAGAAGAAGTGAGATGCGGGATGAGCGATATGCGGGTATATTTTGCAACGTATATCCGAGGGTGAACATCGTTGTTACAACTTCTTCCCGAGGCAAAATTGCGGATAGCGTATCTTTATTCTTAATTATTGTCTGAGCCTTGAGCCGTCACGAACGTACATACGTGTGTGCATCTGATTACCGCACTAACATCCACTCTCTCGTGGCATATTATGATAATATAATTCAGAAGGTAAAGACGCACACACACACAAATCATGTCTATCGGAGAAAGTATCGTTCACCCATTCATAACCGTGGAAAAGTAATGACCGTCGTACTATTTATATGTAGCAAAGAAAATTAAACATTATTTCGAAACGTTTTCGTGTATCGAGGTTCAATGGTTTGTTGTAACTTACATGCTTCACGAGCATCAGATTATTTTGTACACGTATAATTCTTATAGCGTTCACACACGCGATACTTCGTATTACAATATTTTATATTACGACCATCACGATCTATAAATATTGAGTATCTCTATTCTAAAGACGAGAAAGTGATTTTATTCTAATGTGAAATGTGTGTTTTAAAGTAAAGTATAAAATAGATCACGTCGAACACCTATCATCTATCGCCACATCTTTGCTGCCCTGACGTTTACCGTAATTTCTCGTTTCGGCGATTTCCAAACTCGTCACGTAATATCCTAAACGAGCTACGCGACTCATTCCCGGGCGAGCGCGCGATCCTTAGAGGGATCATCGAAAGAGACACCCGAGGCGAAGGCTATTTCCCGGCTGAGAGAACCGCGATCTTCTCGCTCTTAATTATTATCCTCGAGCCCTCACGAAAGCGCACACTGTTGCTCTCTCACATGTACGCGCACCCGGCATTTAAATTTAAATTTGCAACACATAGTTTCTCGCCGGCCGTAATATCGTCGCGGTGTGTTGGTTGTTGTTCTTATTCGCACAAGTGTCCTATAAATGTGGGGGAAAATAATTTTGCGCGATGCCGGTCGGCGCTACACCGGCCGGCGCGACCGAGTTCTTGCAAACGGAGAGTCGAGAGAGGCAAGAGTTTGCGAAGCACTTTCGTACCGCGAAATTATTGCTACCGTCTTGGAAATAATAATTATACGAGAGAGACGCTAGAACGCATAAACGCGAGCGCTTATTTAAAAGGTGTGATGAGAGAAGGAGAGAAAGAGAGAGAAAAAGAGCTGTGTGCGCGGCGGCGCCCCACGAAAACATTAAAATGAATTAAATTTTGCCTCCGAACAGGTTTAATTAACACTAAATCCAGTCTGAATGATAAATAAATATTTATGAGTTTTAAGTTCACAGAGATAATTGGACCGAGACAATATTATTATATTACACAGATAATGTTATTATATTACAGTTCACAGAGATAATTGGACTCGACAATATTATTACACACGTTATGAACGCATATTATATATTATCCATACTATATTTGTACGTATAAAATTATTTAAAGAAAACAGAGAAAGAGATATCGTTGTAAATAATATTCTCGATTTTATGCGATAGCGCAATTTCACTTTGACATATCGAGAGAGAGAGAGAGCTCGAACAGTTACGCAGTGTCCCCAGAGTAACTGACACACAGCCACGAGCATAAAGGCTCGGTTTGTTGTGCGATTCTCTGTTTTTTTGCGTGTGTGTGGCTGCGTGCACGCTTTCAATAGAGCGCACTGTATTCCGATTCTCCTTATGAATGTTGAAATCCCTGATCTGTAACACCCGCGCGCTTGTTTCACCGCTGCGAAGAAGACATCGTAAGTTTATTGCCACGGATAGAAACACGTGGCGTTTTTTCTTAAACATACCATCGAGATCGTTTACCCTCAACTGTGCACGTGGTACGTACGGCATCAAGAATCTACTGTCAGCGGTTACGTAAGCAAAAGCTTATATATTCAACTTTTTATGACTTTTCTCTATTTTACGCGTGTCTAATTATTACACGATGAAATAAAAGAAATGAAGATCTTATATATAAAACGAAGCAAGGAATGTGTGTTTAAATTGATTGAAGCAAAGATTTCAAACGCTTTTTCACATAATAAAAAAAAGTATGACATTTTATATTATATACTTTATAAAAATA
>QVOA01005869.1:0-21516 GCA_014825685.1 Pseudomyrmex cubaensis | reverse complement strand
ATTGTCTGAAGATGATCCAAAACCAGGATCGAAACGTTACGGTTTAAATTTTTTTAATAAATTCCTATTTTTCACACATCACCATCCGTATTTAAACTCTTATTAGCCCTTTGACATTCCTTTTTTTATATGTCTTTTAATTGCGCGTGAGACGAATCGACATTTGTGTTCTTGGTGCGGTGTGTGTCTTCCGACAGATTTGAGAACTGCCAGGAGGACTGGTTGGAGATTTACAATTTTTACGAAGACAAGACGGAGAAATTGGTCGGGAGATACTGCGGCGGCACCGCGCCGGGCCCGATCGAATCGAATCTCGGCGCCGACGGATTGAAAGTGATTCTGCACTCGGACTCGAAGCTCGTCTACAGCGGTTTCAAGGCTCGTTACACTTTCGAGGTCGCCAAGCCTATTTTTGGAGGTGCGCAACCAAGATAGATAGATTGTAGCTGGAGAAAAAAAAAACAAAAGAGAAATTTAGTCTCAGTGTAAATATCTCTCTTGTTTTTTTGTTTTTTTATTCGTGACATTAATCTCATCGAATTATTGTTGCGCCGTAGATTGTGGATCAAATATTAGTAGCTTAAATTACGGAATAATAACCAGTCCGAATTATCCGGACAAATACAGCGGTCCAGCAAAGAATTTAGCTAGCAAAAGCTGCAATTGGTTCATACAAGTACGGCCGAACCAGAAAATACTCTTGAACTTCGAATCCTTCTCCGTGGAAGGCGATCAAGCGGGTAAATTTTGTTGAAATTGCAAACGCACTTTGAATTAAAACAGAGAATTAGCTTTTGGTTTTTCTTTTGTTATCGCATCGACGATTTATTTTCAGTGCGAGGTTGTCCCGCGGCCGTGTTGCGCATGTGGTATTCGACGTCGCCTCCGCTCGAGCTTTGCGGTGAGAAAAAGTCCGACACCAACTGGAGTCTGTTGTCGGAGGACAACAATATGCGGATCAGGTTTGTCGGACGCTTCGATAAGATTGTTTTTATTTACGCCAAGAGGCATCTTTACCGCATTTTACCGCGTGTTTACAGTTTTGTATTGGCCGATAAGGCGGTGGGACAGCGCGGGTTTCGGGCGGTTTGGACGGAAGTGGGCACGGATATGGATTGTCAAAATCAGTTTCAATGCAGCAAAACTAAATACTGCATCGCCGAATCGCTGCGGTGCAATGGCGTTGATAATTGCGGACCGGATGATTCGTCGGACGAGGAGAACTGTAAGTTTCGCAAACGTTAAAGAGCGCGACAAAGAGTGCGTTTGATCCGGAGCAAGCAATTTCTCTATCGATAAATCAGCGATGTGACTCGATGTTTTTTCTCTTTCGCTTCCGTTTACAAACTTATATTATCTTTCTCTCTTTCTCTATATATACGTCAACTATATTCTACTAATATTTAGTGTGTAACCTCCTCTGTGGATCTTGTTCAATAGACGCTATATTCTACAAAGATTTCCAGGTGTACTGTCTTTATGTATTGCAATACCTTTTCAGGTCAATCCTTTTTATTACAATACCATTTAATTTGTCGATCATTTTTATTGAAAAAAAAAACTTAACAAACGATTTGCACAAAAGAAACGCCATGATCGATCAAGCAGCGAGGCATTTTTTTTCTTCATTGTTGAATAAAGAAATCAAATGCGTCAGAGAACCCGCGCGAGATAGAACGACGACACGTACTTCGTTAAATACCAGAGATCATAAATTTACGAGCTAATGGAAAATATGTATAACCACACATGTATACGTACGGTGAATCATAAGTATAGCATCCTCTCAATTGTTAACTTGACGTGATTTGTTTATATTTTACAAAATAGTCACAAAAAAACCAAACTGTCTCTTCGCTTTTCATCCTCCAAACCGTTCCCGAGAGAGATCTCGAATTCACTTAGTTTCCCCAAGCTTTAGAGCGAGCACTGAATTACGTTGCTGCAATCTTTAAAACTTGTTCAACAAACAAAACTCCCCCGCAATATTAGAAAAATATATAGACGGACTGTGTCAGTCGGTTGAAAGTCCAACAATTGGAGAAGAACGTATACTTGTGTAATTTACTGTATGACCATGTATAAACCGCATTTCAGACTCAAGTCGAGAAAATAATCAAAAACATTGCACGAAGCATGAAGGATCACGTTTCGCTTTCACCAGAAGACATCGCTTTTATTTTAAAAAATAAAACATTACGAGATCCATACATACATTTTTATCTTTACATTTATATAAAAAAAAGCAGTTACAACATATGACAACAACAATGATAACAATTACACACGAATTAGTCCGTGTCTTCTCCCACGAGTAATAAAAAAAAACAAAAACCAAAAATAAATTGTCGATTTTTGATAAAATATGGATTTTGTTTGATCACGTTGTTTGACACACGTGTTGCGTGTTCCTCGGGCTAATAAGAGAGCGTTGTAATTTTTCCTTAGGTAAGTAGTAGTAAAAACTTAGGAACCGTGATAACGCGGTACAAGGTGAGAGAGAGTGGCGGTGCTGCGTGGGTGAATGATCGTGTGGTATCGCAGGTGCAGCATCAGCCCCATTGTCACCAGCACTGGCTGGGATCTCTTCTGCCATGCTTCTTCTCTCTCTGTGCTTTGTGTTCGTGGCCGTCTGAGCCCCCTTCATGAAGCTTCCAGACGAATCCGGCATGTTATGAATCTCCCCTTATCACGTGAGTTCACTCACAATATTGCACAATCTCATATTCATATTTGCAAGAAGCAAAAGAACAAAACAAAAAAAAAGAGCTAAGCGGAATGAGTACTTACGGTGTGTCAATTTCGCCAATCATCAGTTCGAGCTGAGGAACGAGCTAAATAGCATCTCGGGATCATTTTGTATCTTTAGCGTTCCGTTCTCACAATAGAGACAAACGTAGAATTTCGAGTTAGCAAGTACACTAGCGATTAATTTTTGCTTTTTTTTTCCTATTAAGAAATCGAACGCCGCAGTGATAACTAACAAATTAAATTGCTTCACATACATAGGTAGATACCGTTCATTACGTTCTTTAGAAAACAAGGAAACACATTAGTCTTTCACTGTGAGACACCCAATATTCTTTCTCCAAGAGATCGTTTTCAGAATCGGGGTGAATGTTCCAACGACCGGAGGTTGATGTGGCCACTTAGTGAAGAGATAATTATTACACGTGTGAAGACCTTGTCACGTTATTTCTAGAACAAACGTTTGGCCGCTGATGCGCTTGTCCGGTCATCGAGGCACTTGTTTGTTTTCGAGGACCCACAAGTGGGTCGTAAATTTTCTCAGTCAAGCAAGAACGAAATTAGGAGCGTAACAAGCTCTTCTTGTCGAATGCCAAAACCGACAATACAAGATCGAGGGGGGGGGGAGCAAAAAGGATTGTCAAAAAAAGGGTCGGATAATAACGTGGGTTTAACTCTAGTTGGGACACGGTTTTGAACGGAAATTCGTCTGATAGCTCTTAGAGAAGGAGTATTGCGTGAGACATCGCATTGTCCGACACGAATCAACGAGCATGCCGAGAAGGAATGCAATAAACGTTTCTTACTCAGCATATGTCTGCATGCTCAAATTCTCCTATTTGTACTTTTCTACGCAAACGTATTCTCTCTCTCTCTCTCTTTCTTTCTTTCTCTTTCTCTGAATTGTATACAACTCACTTAGTTTTCCCATCTAGTTTCTATCTCTTTCTCAGTCTACATCAAATGTTAATAAAAAAAACCGAGTGTGTCACTGAAACGTGTGCAATTTCTCTCGCAAAAGGCTGTGCGCGCGAACAATAAGTTTGTCTTTTCTTCAAGTAAATCATTTGCAACATCGTAAGACGTTTAAAAAAAACGCTGTGTGTGTGTAAGAATTGTTTTTTTTTTTTCAGTATGTGTTTCTCTTTTTTTCGCTTGAGTTTCGCATAGAGAAAAGGAGATTTTTAGTTTGGTGATTTGAAAATTTGTGCGCAACAATTTTTTTGAAATGACGAGATTATACACGACGAGAGAGTATATGTTGCAGGCTTCTGAAATTTGACAGGTTGTGTGCAATTTGATTTGCTTTGTTGATTGAATATTTTTTCTACCGAGTTGTGTTTCTTAAACGGCAACAGCATATACATGTGAGAAAATCAATATGTCATTAATATATACGTCAGGTTGATCCAAAAAAAAACGCCAGATTTTTTTTGTTAATATACACGTTGCAAAAAAATGAAACGAATGTCAGTTACCGGAACAAATAGCCTGAGTATATATTGATAATACATGAAATTGATATTTTTTTTTTTTTAAATTGACATATACGTTTCTAGTGTGTTAAAACATATATATTAGTTAGGATTGTTATATATCGCTTTGTGATCGCGCGCGTGCGATGCGACGCGCACACGTACGTATAAATAATGAAAAACTGTAAACGTGAATTGCAGGCGACGCGATGGTACCCGGGGACAGCTATGTGATGCCGATTGTCTATGCGGTCGTCAGTATTGTGTTGGCTTTGACAGGTTGTCTGGTCTGCTGTCAGTTGCATGTGCGACGAAGCGCGCGGTCGCACGGCGTGCCGTCGATCGACGAAATACCGTCGTCGCGACAGATAATCGACAGTCGTCGTCACTGCTATCACCATCACGATCTGCTTCATCATCACTCGCACCAGCTGCCGGATCACGAATTCGGCCAGACGGAACAGCCGAGCCCGTCGGACGAGAGCGACGAGGGCGACGTCGAGGAGGCCGATCTTGGATGCGATCAGGAAACCAGCAGCCCGGACAGCATGTGACGCCCATTGTCCAACACTTCGCACCGTCGTCGTCTCGTCGAAGCGAGACGCCCGATCACGTACACGCTGCTGAGGAAGCAACGCAAGCCGCGGAGGATGATGATGCCAGTGCAACCTGTAACATGCGCCTTGTGTCTCTGTTGTAAGATTTTTACGTGCGCGCGGTGAGACACGTGCCCGAGTACTGAAAAGTTGTTTGTGAGAAGAAAAAAGAACGAGAGAATTTTTTTTTTTTTTTTTGAAGAGCCGATTATCGCCGCAAACGAAAGGAAACAAAAATGTACGCGTGCATGATGTGTGAGTGTGTGTGTGCGCATCTTTTTTTGCGCGACAAGTCTCGAAAGCTGCCATCGAACAGTATTTTGTAAAATCCTCTTAGCTCAAAGAAACGTGCCCTCTACTTTTGAGTTTTTTTTATTTTACTTGACTCTTCGAGGGATGTCTCTCGAACTTATTCCCCGTGTGTGCAACGAAAACCTACACTAGCGGTCGTCGAACCGTAATTCGAGCCTGGTTTTTTCTATAGTACAGTTGTTGCAATTGTCGCTCATTGCAAACGTAGAAGATTAAATTATTCAGCTTCATTCCGAGGCTCAGGGTAACATTTTTGAGCTTCAACGAGCGATTCTCCCCAACAACCCAGAGAGAGAGAGAGAGAAAGACGGTTCGTCGGCCGAGGGTAAATCGGATTCCAAGGACTATAACAAATTGATTGCAACCAATTGAAAGTACTAGTCACACTTTATCTCCACACTTTGTCATCTCCCACGTCGAATTAATTTTTTTTTACCGATCTCGCATTTTTTCAACCCCCGAGTCATTTTTCAATTCAATTCCGATCGGCTCTCTCGAAATACATATTTCACCCTATATCTACGTATTCCTGAGCAATAGTTACATCGCTGTAAAACGACGCCGGATTACGATGTAACACGGCTGTATAAAAAAAAGATGTACACGCGGTGCGCGCAATAATACAAAAACCCGAAAGACGCGTGACGATCTTTCGGATGTTTGCATTGTTCTGGTATAAAAAAAAATATATATATATATAATATATCGACAAGCGAGATTTCATATTTTAGAATTAAGTCCAAAAACTGCTAAACTACGATAACTCATAGAGTAAGTGTGTGTGTTACTTCGATGTACAGGGTGCGACGGGACAGAGAGGTGGTGCGACCGCGCGGGGGTGATTCTCTTCGTGCAAAACAAACGTTTATGATAAATCACATCTCTTGGCGTTTTTTCAACCGAGATAATCCCGTTCCAACCGATCATTTGTCAGAGAAACAAATTGCCAGATATGTAAATATTGAACGTGGCGGTTCTCGGTGTTTTAAGTAATTTCTAAGATGTGTTTGCAAATATTAAGTTCCTAACTTTGCGTGTAAACACTTTGGCGCGATTGTTCCTTTGACGAATGTCCGGCCAGTGTTGGAACACTTTAAATGAGATCTAGCGTTGGGAAGTGAGAGACGCAGGTGCGAGATATTTTTCAAGTATAAATTAATATCCACAATATAATTCAACACCCTGCATCGGACGCTTGCGTCTCGCAGAAGCAACCCCCATAAAAATAACAGAAGTCCAACCTGAGGCACGTCGTGCCTCTTCACCCCCTCGCGTTCCTCTGAAAGAGGACGAGATCTTCGACCGAAGGGCGACTTGTCTGCAGCCCAAGCCGGACACTCGCACCCCATTTGCGCATGTGGCGGAGTAGAGGATGCAACGCGGCGTCACAAGCCTAGCCAGACAACCCCCTTTCACCCCCACGTGAACTTTAAACAATCCGATTGCGAACACTTTTATCAGAAGTGTCGGGTGTCATTTTGTGTCTCGGTTTTGCACAGAGAATCGTCTCTTCCCGGTTGCAACCCCCTGTCCCTCGCCTAGCATATATTCACGCGTGCGTGAGCGAGCGAGCGAGCGAGTGCACTCATGATTGAAGGATGCGGGAGCGAAAGCTGGCAACAAACAGTATATTCTAAACTATCTATTAAAATAAATCTCGCTTCACCCAGACACTAAATATCGCACGACAGAATTTAATCAGACGCGATTTTCGTGGTCTTCTTATTTTTTTTTCTTTGAAAGGCGACGCGACGAATCTCGCGCGCGAAGAAAAAGGCGAGCAATTTTTCCGAGCAACACGTGATGTATTTTATACATATTAATCGAACCGCTGTGTTCAGTATATACAAGACCTTTGTAATGTAACGAGAAAAAAAAATCCGATTTTGTGATATCGATATATTACACAGAGTAGATAAACGTTGTTAAGATATAGCTCAGAGCATCGACACACACGAGATGGATTCATTCAGCCCGAAGTAAATCTAGGACTAAAACGATCATTTGTACGCTTCTTAAAAAAAAAAACACAAAAACAAAAAAAAAACAACCAGTATCGCACAAATCGAATAGAGAACATTCCTGTAGAGATGAACCGTTTCTCGCTTGTGTTTTTCCTCCAACGGCGTTGTTGTCCGAGAGAGACGCGTGCTTGTGTGAGAAAGAAACAAAAATTTTAATTAATATTGCCGCAACGCGTCCAAGAGACTCGTCGGGAATTGCGACACATTTTTGCCTCACAACGAGGTTTCGTTTTCATCTCAACAACGTATTGTAAGCGTCGATCGACACCGCTGAAGTGTTAAATTTCTAACTCGTGTTGCACGAGCTGATAAAACACACACATATATATATATATATATACACAGTGAGACCAAGAAATACTATAACTCGCGGACGTTCGAATAGTATTTTAATGTTGGAAAACCGTCGAGAAAATTCGATTGTCGCTGATTTCGCGGACAGAAAAAATAAATAATCGATCGAAAAATACGATTTGGACGTCCGGAAAATTAAGAGAATTGTGCTCAGTCGAATAAAAGTAGACAAAACCACGAAACGTATGTTTCTACCGAGTAAAAAAAAAAAACTTTATGAAAGATGTGTGCAACTACTATTATTTGGATGAGCAAAGTAACTAAATGTAACCCCCCGTATTTTACGAGGCGAAACATATTCTGTGTGTGTGTGTGTGAGTATGTCTGTGTATATTGTGTGCGCGTGTAGAATTGGAGAAGACGCACGATCCGCATTTTACATTCGTTTGTGTTTGTAGATAAGCAAAAACAAAAAGACAGCGAGAGATCACAACGATCGCGAATGATACGATTTGCAGTCGTGTGTATATACCGGTTTTAAAAACGTGGGAGGATTGCGAAATTAATATTTTTTAAAGTATTTTATCGTCTCACATCCCTTGTAACAACGGTAGATGTATAAGAAAAGAATTAATCGAGAGAAAATGTAAATTGCACCGTTCGCAAGAAAAAAAAAAAAACTAACACAACGCGCAGGCGATTTGAGAGATCGTTAGGGATTTGATTTGTCGTCCGAAGTTTTACACGCACACGTTGACGAGAGAATTCCTATTTTTTTCAACGTCAGAAAAATTGGCCTTACGATAATCCTATTTCCCTCGTTTATGTTCAACGCGAGTTTTTTTACTCGTCAGTTTTTGCGCGTCAGTGAAATTTTTTTTCCGTCACGTCAATAATCCGTCTATTTTTTTCACACACACGCGACGACGTTTCGCGCGCTTAGGAAACAACTCGAAGACGCTCGTTTGACGTCAATTTTTTTGCTACACGATTTGCTATTTTTGTAGCGTGACGTTTTTTTGTTACTCGACGATTTCTACAGTTCCTTTTGGGAAACCGCGATTTTTTGCGTAGCACAAAGCGAGTTGAACAACTTCGGTTTGCCACTGTCTTCGTCATTAACACTAGGACAATCAAACTCGTCAAAAAAAAAAACAACGGAATTTCGCGCGCGTGAAATTTTGTTTAAATCTACTTTAAGTTAAACCGCGCAGAAATGTTCCGAGATATTTTAACAAGAAAACAATTGTGTGAGATATTAAAATAAATAAAAACCTGTGTAAAATATTTGAAGAATAAACATCCTGAAAGCTCCTCTTGTTAACCAATTATTTAAATGAATTAGAAATAACGAACAAAACGTTTTGTCTTTCGAAAAAATTGTCGAAACTAGACATTCAGCTCCGGTTGTTCTAGTGTTAAATCGTTTTTTGATACATAAATTGTCTAATGCGCATACTTGCAAGATGGTGCGCACACGCGTTAAGTGTTGTAGCTGACCGTCTAACTGTTGCACCTAGAGAGAAAACAACTGAAAAAAAAACTTTTGTAATTCGTTTGTTTGTCAGTTCTTCCAATGCTTCAAGACTCCCGAAACGCTCGTTGCATTGAATTCTGACGATATAAAAAAAAAAAGAGCGAGAGAATTACCTGTGCCATGTAATTTACAACGAAATAAACGTATTTTCCTACACACGTCACCGCTAGCATTTTGCAATATAGATTTATAGAAAAATACACCGAAACAAAACTCCCTCTTCGAATCTGCCGCGATCCTTCGTCGAGAGCTTGATCGTCGCTGGAAAAAAAAACGTAGATAAAAAAAATTACGTGCGTTCACTTGACGCGTGCGAGACGCGTAACAACAAAACGGGGGAGTTTTGTCGTTTGTATTTGACCAATCTGTGCTGTTCCCACGCGGAAACAAAACCTCGGAGATATCGCGCGGAGCCGATGACGTCCAATGGACATCTGATGGGGTTTTGGTTCTGCGTGGGTGTCGAATAAAAAAAAGATACGTGAAAAAAAAATAAAAGTTTGTTTTTCGGCGAATTGCTCGACGAGAGATTCGACGCAATTTCTCAGTTTTAAATTTCGCGTCCGCAACGAGCGTCCGGGGATGGTCTTTCGGGGATGATCAACGCGCGCTGTGTGTGTGTGTGTATATATAAAATCTCTGTTGCGAATTTCATTGATGGGTTTTTTGCTACACACCGAATTCTATTTTTATAGAATATACTTTCTAGCTTGAGACAAAAAAAATAAAAACAAAAAACACGTGTAATAAGTTCTTCTACGTAGGAGAGTACAATAATAATATTAATAAAATGTAATAAATATAAGGAGATAGAGATCTGTACACGTGTGATAAAAAAAAAGGGAGACGGCGTGCGTGTGTTTCGGTTGTCGTATCGAAGTTGCTTGTTACAATATTTTTTCTGCCCGATATTTCGTGTGATTCGAACGTGTGTGCTTTTACGAGTCAGACGATTCCGTTTTCCAATGGGTTTCGCTTCCCATATACACACACGCGTGCTACTCGGAAGTTCGTTCCGCTTTTCATCCCCCAGTTCAATTTTGTAAAAATCACCCGAGCGAAACGTCTGATCGGATTCGACCATCAACTGCAAAAAAAAGAAATCACTAAATACCAATGTAACGTAAGAGGAGCCGGTTGAAATATATATAGGAAACAATTTTTGACACGAGAGTATTAGTTCCGTAAAAAAAAAAAATATAGCGTTATGTATATAAGCGATTGTATAACGGGTGAGACGATGTAAAATTACCATGTAAGTAGCAATTATATTTACTGTTAACTCATACCTATAGGAGAAAGAGAGAGAGAGACCACGAGAGACACGAGAACGGTCGATGGTGCGTCTAGGATGTAAACGAGAATACATTTTTTTAAATAAAATTCTACTCGTATTTTTCTTGTAGATCTCCAAGTCCGGGTCGGCGCGTTAAAAAACAGGGTGTCTCCCAACCCGACCGGGCGCTAAAACAAAGCAGAGTTAGGAAATGTTTAAAAATTTATCCTCGAAAGATAACTTGAAACACATTGGCGACATGTTTTAATTTTCCATCGCAAACGTCCTCCCGTTTACCTTCCGCGAAATTCCGCAGGTGGGAGAACAAATGTGCGACTTCGGAGCAGACGACTGGCGTTTCCAAATTTTCTCATTTTGCTTTATTTGCGTTTCGACTTAACGTATTGCACAAATGTGTCCGACAATATCATAGCGCCGTCATATACGACGACGGCGGCGTCGGCTACGTTTTGCCGTCGCTCGTTTTACAAATGTTTAGCGATATACAATTAATGTATACTTTATATATCAAAATGGCGAGTATGCGTGACGATCTGTGAGAGTTCCTTCGGCTGTTTGTGCGCGACAATGTAGTCCAGAGGCGACCGAATTAGCTCCAACAGGAATTAGCTCCAACAGGAGCTAATTCGGTTAGTTAGTTTTCGTTTTTTTTTATACAACAGATATGTGAGGAATTCCACAGTACAGGGTGTGTCAGTTCCATAGACTCCACTTGGGTAGTCCACGTCTCATAAAAGCTAACGCGTTATTGTTGTCCTTCCTTTCGCTTTGTTTCTAACTTGTAGGAATTACTTTCTGACTTTTGATCAACCGACTAGCGAATCGACGACCGATTGGAATCGTCGACCCTTGTGGTCGGTCGATCGGCTTGTTTTTGGAAAATTAGCTTCTGGTATTTCGAACGCGTATTTTCTTATAAAAAAAAAGAAAGTCTCTTCGCGCGTCCAAGTCCTCCGCACTTGGATAGGCCGTTTGTTCTAACGCTAAATTATCTGACGATTATTTCTCTCGTCGTTGGAACTGAAAACAAGTTCGAAAACTCGGAAATAGGCTCGCCGCAAAAAGGGTTCGTCGAATACATGTTTCATTTTTTTTTTTGTTCGGGAGGACGAGCGAAGTCTCGTCGTTTCTCGATGTGCGCATGTACGTTCTCGCTCTCGCGAGATTTTTGTTTCTCTTAAACCAATCGCCCCACCGCGCTCAAAGCGAGAGGCGACAGTTCTCCGCTTACAACGTAAAGAATTACAGCAGCATAAAGTGTTACATTGGTATACAATTGTTTTGTTTCTCTTTCACACGCACGCACGCAGCTTTGATTATTTTCACTTCCGCGGAAGTCATTTGATGCACTTAAAAAAAACGTGTGTGTGTGTTTGGCCGATGGAGTGTTCGCATAGCACCGTAAAAAAACTAATACACGCTTGCAATAAATAATAATTCTCTATAAAATAGACTTCTATATATTCCTATATGTGTGTGTGTGTGTGTGTGTTGTACGTAAGAAAGTTGTACAAATTGTCGCATCGCGTCGGGAAGAAGCGTATAAACGAGAGAGAAATTGTGCGACACAGAAGTTCTCGCGAGAACTTGGCGATTCCTTGGTGTGATTGAAAAAAAAAACAAATCTTTTCAATCATCGCGACGCATCTCTCGTTCGAATTGAGAAGAGAACCAAGTTCGATTCGAGAGAGACGTCAACTTTTTCTCAAATGCAACAATTCTAGAGCCACGTTGGTTTCGGAACGTTGACTTTCGCGACGAGGAATTTGTTAAAAAACAATTAAAAAAAAAAAAAAACTATCATACGGACTCTCTTTCGTTCGATTACTCCCATTGTCTGTCTGTGTCAGTCTTATTCTCGGTACCGCGCGATCGATATAAAACTTGACCGCGCCGCAAATCGCTCGCCGAGTGTTCCAACATCAAGTTGGGATTCTGTCTTCTCGACATATCGATCAACTAGAGAGAGAGAGAGAGAGAAAGAGAGATTATACAGAGAACCGGACGATCAATCAAGTCCGAACCGTGTTTACGTTCCGGCGGGGGAGAACAAAAATCAGAACATTATACCTGAACGTATTGTTCATCGTCAGTGTCACCCCGGTTGCTAGTTCGTTCCAAGGAATTGCTTATTTTCTCGTAATCGGAGTTGGCTGTCTTGTCCCTCACCTTCTCGTAACCGTCCGCGTACGAAAACAAATTGTTCACTTGCTCGTAGGGCGGCTCCTCGTTATGCGCGACAACACTTACGTACTTGACACTCTCGTAGTTCGGATCACTGTGATGGCTGACGGATTCGTAATTCGGTTCGGTGTCGCTGTCGCCGGGCCGGCACACGGACGCGTAGTTCGGCTCGGTCGAGTCGTGGGGCATGCTCTCGTAGTTGGGCTCGGAATCCGTGTCCTGATCGAGTTCCACGCGCCGTCTCAGCCGGACCTTCTCGTAACCGGGATCCTCGCTGCTCGCGTTGCTCACCTGTCTGTGCTTGTACGCGATCAGATAAACATCCGCGCTGTTTCTCGTCGGTATAGACGTTGAACCCGGATAGTCGTTTTCCTGCGAGCACTGCGGGCGCAGCACCTCGTAATTGGGATCGGACGTATTCGCGGGACTTCTTCGCGCCGACGTTCTCTTGTCGTTGTTCGAACTCACGGCCTCGTACTCGTGATTGCTGTCCGCGGAGTTGCTCGACAGAGCCGCGATCGCGGCGATCAGTCGGGATTGTCTGTAACCGTCCGCGTCCGGTCTGGACAATCTCGAGGAATTGACGTTGTCGCCGTCGGCGTGGAAATTGTTGGCGATGTTGCTCGCGGCGGCGTAATGCGCGAAGTCGAGCTCCTTCTTCTGAATCTCCACGGACTCGTGGCTGCACCAAGACGCCCGGCTGATCTCCACCAGACTCAGCTTCCTGCCAGCACTCGTCTCGGGATAGCACAGAGCGTTGTTGGAGCTCGGATGAACTTCGTTATGCTGCTGCTGCTGCTGCTGCTGCTGCTGCTGCTGTTGCTCCTCCACTTCCCTTTTCTTCTTCATCACTTTGGCGTACATGTCCTCGAGCGACTTGCCCACAGACAGCGAGGACCTCGACCTGCTGTCGTCGTTCTTAGTTTTCTTATCGACGCACGCGTAGCCCTCGGTCACCTCGGGTGGCGGCGGCAGCGGGGAGTTCGCCTGACGTTTCTCGGGCTTGGGAGACCCGGGATTGATGATGGAACTAGTGGCGCTCGATGACGATGCTGAACAACGAACAGGAAGCCAGTTAATAAATTAATTAACACACATCCGAGCAAGATGATCAGTCATTCAGTTGATTACAACCTTGCCGGGAGTGGGCATGCGCGACGTGACGTAGACTGTCGACGCTGGGAGGCTGTGGTGCGTGATGTGCCTCTTCCGCGCGCGAAAGCCCCTGACAAAACACCGTCTGCTCGTGCTGCGTTTGTCTTTGTACTTCTGACGTCATTGGTTGTATTTGCGCGTAAGTTTCGCTACCGCTGGTGTACACTTTGTCCTGTTCGTCGATCGCAGCGTACATTTCGTCTGTAGAACACACGCTTGCTCGAGTCTTTCCGTGTCATCGCGGTTTCAAGATTCAAACTCACCTGAATCGTCGGACACGGTGGCGTAATGGGGGTCGGTAATCGGGCGAGCGGAGTGGCTTTGTCGATAGGCTGCTTTGGTCTGAGCGATTATGTTGGCTAACGGCTCCCTCACGCTTATGCTCGTGTATCCCTCTGTGTATTTAAAACTCATTAGACACAGACAAAAATTGCTGAAGATATTCATCATGCGCGGAGAAGCAGAAGAGAGAGAGAAAAAAACACAAGGTATTACTCGAATCTTGGGAATCCCCGCTAAAATGCTGCTGCGAGTTGTGCTGGGCTTGCGGTGGATGCGACAGCATCAGGAGAGGCGGTGTCATGTACGGCAAGTCCTGATTGGCCTGCACACCGCCGCTAATAGCATTGGCGGCTTGAATGTCGCAGTGTGACTCGGAATTGAGGAGAGAATTGTACGAGGACGATCGGCGGGTTCTCGGCGGAGCGACGGGATTGCCTTCCGTCTGATCCGAAGAGGTCGACGGTTGTTCGATACTCGTGCCTGGATTGACATTATTTCTGCGAAGGATGTGAACAGTTTAATTAAAACCAAAACTCAAGAACACGTGTCGTGCGATTGGAACATGTGGATACCTATTTATTTGACTAGCCTCAGTCTTCTGAACACTTTGAAGTTGCGCGTAGGGATGTTCAGCTGACATTTTAAAATATACCAGAATGTTATTAACCAAGTTGACAAGATACCTAGAAAATCATTTGATAACAACATTTGCTTACAATTGTCAGAAATAGGAGATGCAAATCTCTTATACTGATGAGATATATCCTGCGCCAGAGAATCTTGCTCTCTGACCTCTTGTCCCTCTCTGTTGGATATTTGTTCCTGTTCTAAAACAAAAAACAGACGATAAAGAAAGCGCAAGTTTGAACCGCAGGTTTCCTCTCGTTCGCATGTACCTGCGTCTTGAACCGTAGCATACAGTTCCGAATGGTCCCCTATGGCTTCGGTAGTCTCATAAATGATCTGAGGCACAGACTCTACCGTGTCCTCGTGTTCTCTGCCCTTGTCCTTTGGAATATCTGGAAGACTTCTATTGACACTTGTGATCCTGCGCACGTAAAAAAACAGAGTCAGAACAAATGCGTGTCGCAAGTCGATATTAAATTGCAAGATTAGCGTTTACGCATCTATAATGTTAGAACTTTTCTTGTGCAGTGTTCATTCAAGTTGATGCTTTAATGATTTTTGACCAAGTCAGATTAATATTTTGTTAGAATTCTGTTAGTAAAGATAGAAGTCTGATGATAGGAGTATGTAGTTTTGTGAGAATCAAGCATGTATAAGTGTTCAACAAGCAACAGTGTCTATAGGATGAGAGGAACGATTGGAGTTGAGAAAAAAAATGCAATCTGATGGAAAGGAGACTACGTGTAACCGAGTGAATTCAGGCAGAGGAACCTTTTTCCACCATCCGTGACAACATCCTGTGTAACAACCTGGGCTACATCCGACATTGGAATTCTGTTGAAACCGTCTGTTTCGGAATTATTCAGTTTCACCATACCAGCGAGTCCGAGAAATTCATTCCTGCATTAACGTGATCGCAGAGTTGTGAAAACAAATATGAAAACTTGGACGTGTGTGTGTTGTCATCGCGACAACAAAAAAAGAAACAAAATTATAAAATGGCAAACTTAAATCTTTGACGATTAAGTGACTCTGATAGAGAACTTTCTGACGCCACCCACTTGTTTTCGTTTCGTCGGCAGCTGCAGATGCAGGCGGCGACGAGGCCGAGGAATGACAGCAGGACGCCGACCGAGACCGCCAAGTAACACCAGGCATCCTCCTCGTCGAGGAAAGGGCGTATCATGTTATGAGCTTCCTGCTGATCGCGCTTTCATATCTGAAAAAAAAACAACGAGCATAGCCGAAAATCTGCTGCTGTCACAGTCGCGTTACATAACCTCAACGCGACCACGGAACACACCCAGGGGGTTGTTGGTCTCACGCGCGCATCTCTGACAGATCTGTTCCGTTCGCTGCGCACATGTTGCGCGTATTTGAAATTGAAACACGACGCGAACGGACCAAAGGGTGGAGAAAAACAAACACCCATAAATGCAAATGAAAAAAAACATCCGAAGACACTCGCGCGGAAGATAATTCGCTCGGATGTACTTTCTATATCAACTTTCTCTCTAGAATTTTTTTTCCGATCGACTGACGTTACGGCTCGATAAGCAATGGATTTTTTCGAGATACAGCAGGAGATTGACGCGAGTGAAAAGAACAGATTTACAACGGAATTGTTCGGAAACAAGATAAATATTGTTCCATGTACATAAATTTTCCGTGGCGTCGCATGTACCCCCGCTGTCAGGTCATTTTCAGCAAATCCTACAGTTCCAATCCACTTGTGTTTTCTTTTTTTCTCACACCAATTATCTCTCGGGAGGATCGGACAACCGCGCGCACATCTCGTCAATGTACGCGTCGTCGCCACTGCCTGACAAGACTCCAATTTACAGAAGACACTACCGCGTTCCGATACTCGCTGACAGATCCATAGTACACGTGACGCGGACTGTCAGATCGCCAACACGGGGCGGAGAATCTCGGAGCACACGGAGGGAGCCTTGCCGGCAAGGGGGCGGTGATACCAGCGGCAAGGGAGAAGTACATGAACTTCGGCCGCGCTCGGAAACGTTCGGACTGCGTCGAGAGTCTTGCAGAATTGACCAATCCTGGACCCGATCGCGTCTCTTCTCACCTTCGTACACAACTTCGTGTGCTCTTTAGGTTAACAGGTTTGATAGAGAAGAGCGTAAACACAGTGAGTTAAAAATTTTACACCACCATGCCGTTCTTGGACAAGAGAAAAGGTGGAGATGATATCTTGGCGTTGGTTCCCGCCTCCAAGAGAACTAAAACCGAAATAGTTTTCAGTAGCAGGGAAAAAGCAATTGTGCAAGGTGTAAGTATACAACCTCACTGTCATTGTGAAACTGTGCTTGCAAAAGTCGAGTTCTAGCTTGGAAGTATAATCCCACATGGCCTGGTTCCATAAATTTCACGTGACAGTGACAAGTTTTTGATCTCCACATTCAAAGCAAGAGAGACCTCGCTGCTCTTATGGAATTGTGTTGAAGCAAAAGCTGATGTCTCTAAGATGTCTATCCACATGCAACGAAATGTTCTAGGGCCCACCAAGAACCTCTTCCTTGCCATCACCGATAATGTTGTGCGAGGGACACCAAGGAGAAATTTTTTCTCTCGAGTTTCACCCAGAAGGACAATATCTTGCCTCTACGGGATTTGATCGACAAATTTGTAAGTTTTGCTCAATAGTCTCTTCATCACAGTTTGTAAAACAAGTGACAATATCATTTGCTAGGGTGTTTAGGTCAGAAATAGCTTTTCTAAGAGTTGATGTATAAGATCTATTCCTTCTTTCCATTGATTCTTACATATTTTGTAGTTATCTGGGATATTTACAAAGAAGGCGAGGCTCTTGGTTGCATGCTCGGACACAACGGTGCCGTGATGGAAATGCACTTTAGTCCAGACGGTAATCATCTATACACAGCCAGCACAGACGAGACAGTGAGTTTGTGGGACTTGTGGCGCGGAACGCGAATTAAGAAATTGAAGGGACACACTTCCTTTGTAAATACCGTGTCGGGCGCGCGAAGGGGACCTCCGCTGCTCTGTTCTGGCGGCGATGACAGTACGATACGTATTTGGGACGCCAGGAGAAAGTGTCAATGTTACGTGCTAAATAACACATATCAGGTAAAATTGGTTGTTTTCGTTTTTTTTTCCCAATGACGCACAGATGGAAAGTGATTCTATCTCTGTGATTTCACGACCTACACGCAGGTGACCGCGGTAACGTTCAACGATACGGCAGAACAAATAATTAGCGGAGGTATTGACAACGACATAAAAGTCTGGGATCTGCGAAAAAATGCGATACTTTACAAGTTGAAAGGACACACCGACACCGTCACCGGATTGAGTCTCAGTCCGGACGGGTCGTACATACTTTCCAATTCCATGGACAATACTTTGAGGATATGGGACGTGAGGCCGTTCGCACCTTACGAACGCTGCGTGAAGATACTGACTGGACATTCGCATAATTTCGAAAAGGTATCTTTTTTTTTTCAGATTTTATATAAAACATCTAATTGCAATGTGTGTGTGAATGACTGAAAGAAAGCTGGTGACGTGTCAGTCAACGCGCGAATCAATTTGTGGTTTTATAAAAAACTAATTGATTTGTTTTGTTTTTTTAGAATCTTTTGAGGTGCGCGTGGTCACCAGACGGTAGTAAGGTGTCGGCGGGATCGTCAGATCGATTTCATTACATCTGGGATACTACTAGTCGTAGGATATTGTACAAACTGCCTGGTCACAATGGATCAGTGAACGACGTTGATTTCCATCCGAAGGAGCCGATAAGTAAGACACAATTTTTACAGAACGCATGCACTGCCGTTTTTCCTCATATTTCAATGGAGATTTAATTTTTATAAATTCAATCTTCTTTTCAGTATGTTCGGGATCTAGCGATAAGCAAATCTACATGGGCGAGATTGAACCTTAACCAACTGGAGACTAAACTGCGGTTTTTTAATTCATACGGGGGTTTTTTTTTATTTCACACTCTTGTAAGAAAATTAAAAAAAGACGCTAAACAGAGAAACGAATTTAGTTGTAAAAAACATTAATTAATTTTAAATTACACACATTTTGTAAACTTAAACACGTGTAATCAACAAGAAATTTGGTAGCTCAACGTTTCCAATGTATTTAAAAAAAATTAAAAAAATTCTATCTCTTATGTAATTTATTACGTCAATATAAGGAACAGATGCACTCCGCGAACGCTTGAAACTTTTGTTTCGTTGTTTCGCTTTATTTTTTGTCTCAAAGAACTTCGTAACACAAGATCTCAGAGAATTTGTCCTTATGTTTCGACAGAAACGGACAATCGTCAAGATCCGAGTGTGTAAAAGGCTTAAGCCAGTTTTCTATCGAAATGTCCATGTTCAAAGTCTTGAAAACTGTTTCGACAGACGGACGAGTAACAAGCAGCGTTCCCGATTTCACGGTAGCTCTTAGATAATTCCATATATCTATTTGCACACTTTCGGGCAAATAAAATTCAAACGCGTTGTTAATGACAATAACGTCACTTTGCTTGACCATATCCGGAACCTGTTCTATTCTTCTGTGCACAACGCGTATACGGTCGTTCATTTTGAATTTACGAATAACGTCACTTTGAAGATTGCAAAATTCCTCGTTCATCTCGACGCCAATAATTCTCTCAGCATCTGTAAAGACATACGCCTGACAAATAAGAATTTGAACAATTAGTATCAGGAATATACAAGTGAAAATTTGGAAGTTGTTCAGTTATTTTTCTTTTTTTAATTATATTATGTAATAAATGTAGATGTGATCTGTATGCACATGTGTATGTACATATATTAATAAACCTTTTTCAATCAATATCTTACCCCATAAAGAACTGCACCTATTCTGGACCCTATATCGAGTATGGTTTTGTTCTTCAAAGATGTTTTGTTCAATAGTGTGTTAAATATGTAGAGTAATCCATCGAGACACATTGAGTGAGAAATAAAAACTAAAATAAACAATATAAATTTGTGTGCAACTAGACTCGCAAAGAGAAAATACATGTGGAATGATGAATAATTTTACACTTTAAATTACACTCACTCAGTGGACGTGTATTTTTAGATCCACAGTCAAGACAATAGTGTGTTTGTAACTGACCGTTGTCTACAAGTTTGTCTATATCCTCGTCTGTGTAAAGAAACTCGTCAACATGCAACGTTATATTGGGATCACAATCTGAATTCTGAAAGAAAAGAGGAAAATTTGTATTTCTATTCACACAACTGTGTGTTACACCTGATAGACATTCACGATGAAACCATACCTCTCCAGTGGAAGGTGTTACAATATTCTCAGAAGACAATATACCACTGAATGGAACTTTTTGCCTAACGTAATGAACAATAGAATCTAACATGTGAAATGAATTCTCTCTAACGTATGACATGGAGTCTCTTATGTCACTTCTCATATCTTTTGTATCGCTTCCTGTCAACAATTGTTTATAAATAACAAATCAGTGTATTTTACTTGATTTAAAATGTAATGCAAACCTGTATCGTTAGAAACTCCAAGTACAGACTCTGGCTTCCATTCTTTTGCAATAAATGCCAAGAACTTGTGATGATCAGTTTCACTTAACGATTGCATTAGTTTAACAAAACTCTGCTTTGCCTCGTTCAAGTCAATGGACACTTTACACTCCATTGTTTTTCTTCTTCTTATATTTGTTGCAAAAGAAAAACAATTCACGTGCACTGTAATTTATAGCTATGGTGCACCCATCATATCAATCAAACTCCACATCTCTGACATTAACCTTAACCTATACCAACTCCTTTCTTTAATTTATCCTTACCAATGTTCTAAGCAAAACGATGAACTTTAAATTGTTCTTACGCAATCAGTTTTCGACATTATAAAGAACTATTTCATTTTGTTAAAACTACGCAACAATACTTTCAATTTGATTTCACCCGGTGACTTATTTAGGTTATAGCACACATGTCTCACGTCCTGCGCTGAACCCTGATTGGACAGGCAAGAATAAGCGCATTATTGCACACAAAATGCACTCCTCTTGTCAGATTTAAAGATCAACGTGTACTAGTTTTCCTCAACAACCACCGCTTGAGATTACTTTGAATACATGAGAGTTTATTGAATATTCTGTTGAAAATTTATATTACATAATATACAGTTTCCATGTAAATCAATAAAATTTTTACTGTTGTGACAGTTAATATCAAACTGTTGCACCATGGCTAAGTCCCAATTGATACCATTAATCCTACAGATGAGGTAAGATTATATAAATAATATCATAACACTTTATTCCTATACAAATACTAGCTCACATAGAACACTTTAGTATTCGGGTGCCGGACTCTTCGTAGTGCTGTAATCTGTTTTTGGAGAATAGAACTGTAAAACAATTATGCACATAAGTACCGCAGCTATATCTTCCTTTCAAGAATATAAATGTTATTTATATTCTATCTACATATGTATATATATATGCGCGTGCAGAGGAAACCGAGAGGGCAAACTGCAACTGAGAATTCTGGTTACCTTGTACTGTTTGTCCTTGTAATAATTCCATGGCTCGGCTTCCCTTTTGTTCGTCCAGGACACGTCCGGATTGCGAGTTGCCAAACGCAAAGTGTAATAAGCCATCCAAGCTCCTCCCAATCCGATACAGAAGTACAGTGGAATCAACTGGAAACGACCAGCATTGTCTTATCTGTCTCGCAAATTATGTTACAATTTATTGAATACTCACAGCTGGATGCTTTTTCATACTACTCAAACTGAGACCCTGCATGATTTTAGCGGTTTAGAATACTTGGTACTCTTCTCTACGTTATCTCGAGCACTTTGGAGTCGCAAATAAAAGGTAACATGAATTACTTAATAATACAAGTACACGCACACAGGTCTAGTTTCCACCGAAACATTAAATTCACACCTACTGCGGCGTAGAATCAAATTTAAGTCGATGGAAACACGTCGAATTGCG
>QVOA01005868.1:0-53794 GCA_014825685.1 Pseudomyrmex cubaensis | reverse complement strand
ATGTTCTCTTGTGCATTAACTCGGTGATTTAAATCATACAAGTCCATTCCGTAAGTCAAATCTGCTTCCACCTGGCTTTCGGATTCTTTGTGTGGCACGCAAAAGCAATTAGTTACTTCAACAATTCCTTTCTCCACAGTACCTGAAATAACGAGACGAGTGTTAAAATTGTCAATTAACTTGTCCAATATACAAAGAGAATATACATTACCTAATAAAGTGCCAACAACACGCAGCGATTCTGCTTTTCGTCTCTCATAGGCATCCACAATTTGAAACAACACTACAGGATGCACTTTAACAATGAGATTAAGCGCCATGTTTAATATACACACTTTGAAATCTCCGAGAATATGCTCCAATATGTTTTTCAACAAAAACTTGGCAAGAACCTGTTATTAGGAATCTACGCCAACGCGGTAATTGGGAGTAAGTCAAGATGAGAGTCGTACTGGCTATGAGATTGCCGGAACATAGGTTTGTTCTTTTTAGTTGAACAAGCTGCTTTGTAGCAATCAAACGTGATTGGTTCTTATTTTCGTATAGACTGAAAGCGGCCGTTGCTGAATCTTCCCACGTTCCTACTCCAGTTGATAGACAGAAACAGAGATAAACGGTCTCTAGCATCTGTCTATTTCTTAAGATTGATTCATTTTTCTATCCCTACCCACATGCGCAGTCTATTTAAGTCTATGGTTTTGCACCTAAAGCCGTACGACAAGTGAAATATGTATGACGTAACAAAACGGATATTAATGAGACTCGTGTCATTCATGTGTATTGATGAGAGTGTAGTAGTATGCCGTTAGGTTAGAATCATGAAGAGGATGATTAATCAAAATTCAAAGCTATTAGAAGAGGTTGTTTAGAAAATTACACAGTTCCCTACTACCGCAAGTGATTTTATGTACGCGTAGTTGTGATGATAATGGAAGTTTGTATGATTGTATTTTAGGTTAGCCTGGACTCCGAAGATTGACTCAAGGGACCACTCGGGATTGACAATTATTTATTTATTATACACATGTTACATACTGCAATAATCAGACAACGCATAATATGACGCTTTTCTGGAAATTATTGATCAATTCCGCTGTCGTGCGAAAACCAGGATACGGCAATATTGGTATATCACAAAAGTATTTGATTCCTCTATGTCTGACGAGGCAAACTACAAAAGCGTCTAAGGAAGGTCGTATGTTTATTGGATTGAGACGTTATACAACCAATGCTATTAGAACTGACACTTCGTCAACGCAGATTGTGCGTTCTGTCAAAGTGAAGAAGAGCTCTGAATTGAAGAGCTTGCTTTTACTCGCCGTACCTGAAAAATGGACTCTAATAAAAGCTATTGCATTCTTGATTGTGTCATCCAGCGTCACAATGGCGGTCCCTTTTTGTCTCGGCAAAGTGATAGATGTTGTCAATACTGTGGAGAAGACAAATATGAAAGAAAATCTTAATCGACTAACTCTTGCTCTGCTTGTAGTATTTGTCATAGGAGGTCTGAGCAATTTCAGCAGGGTTTACTTAATGTCTACCGCAGGACACAGAATCACACAGTCTCTGAGGAAAAAGGCATATACTGCTATTCTTCAACAGGAGACAGCAATGTTTGATAAAGAAAGTACAGGAGAACTAGTAGGAAGATTAAGTGGTAAGTAAATCTTACATCTTTTGTTAAATTTAGTACATTAAAACATATACGAATGTGTCATGCCCAAACTTTTCTTCATTTTAATTTTTCTTGATTTGTTTTAGGAGATACACAACTCATCAGTTCCGCTGTTACATCCAACATATCAGACGGCTTACGTTCTGCTATTATGGCCGTCACGGGTGTGTCAATGATGTTTTATGTGTCACCGTCGCTCGCTCTGTTGGGTTTAGCTGTAGTACCGCCCGTTGCAATCGTCGCTGTTATGTGGGGACGCGTCTTGAAAAGAATTTCCAAGGATCTGCAGAGCAGTTTTGCGGTGCTTAATTCGACGGCGGAAGAGAAAATCAGCAATATTAGAACTGTTAAAGCGTTCGCGCAGGAAAAACGCGAAATAGATAGATACGGCGACAAGCTGCAGGATGTTCTCAAAATGTGTTACAAAGAGAGTTTGTACAGAGGAATGTTCTTCGGCATGACCGGCCTCTCCGGCAACGCGATCGTTCTTTCGGTTCTTTACAACGGAGTGTTCATGGTTTCCAACTCTAGTATAACAATCGGAAGCTTAAGCGCCTTTCTGTTATACGCAGGATATGTGGGAGTGTCTCTGAACGGACTGTCTTCAGCTTATAGCGAATTAAACAAAGCTCTGGGTGCGAATGCTCGCCTGTTCGAGCTTATTAATCGACAACCGCTCATTCCTATTGAGGGCGGACAAATTTTAGAAAAGGAATTGTCGGGAAACATAACGTTCCAAAATGTTTTCTTTGCCTATCCAACGCGGGAAACAGTGGCCGTGTTGAAGGGATTTGATGTGAATATAGAAAAATGTTCCATGACAGCCATAGTCGGTTCCTCGGGCTCTGGCAAATCCACGATAGCGTCGCTTTTGTTAAGATTGTACGATCCTATCGAAGGATCGATACTTCTAGATAATCACGATCTCCGTTTACTCGATCCTACGTGGGTAAAATCACAAATTGGCGTCGTTTCTCAAGAACCAGTTCTCTTCAGCGGGACAATAAGAGAAAATATACTGTACGGAATGGAATCCGCGACGGATTCCGACGTGGAGGAAGCCGCACGATTAGCACATGTGTTGGAGTTTACGGAAAAAATGACTGACGGATTAAACACGATAGTGGGAGAAAGAGGCATTACACTAAGCGGCGGACAACGTCAGAGAGTTGCCATTGCTAGGGCATTAATAAAGGTAATTTATCAAGCGGATTAAGAAACTGTGTAAACAATAAGTAGCATGATATTCTTTACTTTTTTCTTTCTAGAAACCGAAAATTTTAATATTGGATGAAGCGACCAGTGCCTTGGATGCGGAGAGCGAGTATTTTGTACAAAAAGCATTGGAACACGCTATTCGCGGGAGGACCGTAATAACGATTGCGCACAGACTCAGTACAATAAAGAACGCCGATAAAATCGTTGTGCTCGACGGTGGAAAAGTAGCGGAAACCGGCACTTACGACGAGCTGATAAATTTGGAGCACGGTCATTTCAAAAAATTAGTGAAACATCAAGCTTTTATGTAGAATAAATGTACAGAATGTTGTCGTATACAAATGAACAATTGTACAATTATTTATCGACTCGCAATTGTACATATATGTACATATGTATCATATAAATATATTTATATGTATATTTTAAATATATAAATATCAAAAAATTAAAAAACTCGACAAAAATTCTTTTGCGGGGTTGCATCTGAACTAGAAATAAAAATAGGAGAGTGTGCGAGATGCGTGTGTATGTATATATATATACATACTAGATATTTTTTGTTTACATACCAAGTGCTGTACGTTTATTACTTTTATAGAAAGATACGTAACATTTTCGCGGATATATAGTTACAGACGGCGAGGTATTTATGGATACAAACTATTATATCGTGGCAGCAATGTGATATCGATCTTATTTTTGTTCTTCTTATTTTTTTATATTATATATATATATATACACACATATGTGTATATATATAACACAAGGTCAGGTACATACTACGAATAAAACATGTATCGACAATCCTTTTTATATATATTTTCTTATAAAATAATGTACAAGCTATATTGAAATATCCACATTCGTGTGTGTATGATTTGTTACTAAGTCTATATTTTTTATATATATTTTTTTTAATCCTTAAATTATTATATCCCATTCCTACAATATTTATCTAATAACGTTTTTTTTCCATAGATTCGCATCGAATCCGAATGAGCTCGAAAACACTTTGTGCAGATACGAATAAAGCGGTTTGAAACGATCCTAACAGATCTCTTACCACGTGTCGATCAATAAGAATAAATGTTAATTTGCGATGGAAGCTGCTTCGGGGATTTTTCGTTCTGTATCAGAATCTGTAGACAATTTTTTAATGTCGAATCAGTTTTTGTTCATGTTTTTTTTTGGTTTTTTTTTTTAGCGCACATCAAACATAATATACGAGAGAGAATAATACTATATTCTTGATCACAAAAAAGCTAATCACACTTACTTAAAATATTCTCCTACTCTTTTCTCTTTTTATATATATGTAATAATTATCATTGTAAAGAAATACGATTTTGTTTGACGACAAAGAAACTATGAAACAAAAAAAAGTCTTGCAATAATTTCAATTGTAGATAGTACGTATGTGTGCCCGTCAATATACATGTACACGTCAATCTTTAATCAAACAAACTTTCAATCGATGACTTTTCGAAGAAACATTGTTCCAACATTTTCGAAATGTTGTCACATGTAAACAGTTTTCTTCAATGTGCATCCGATTAATCTCAAACACTTGATATCGTACTAAATAAAATAAAACCTTGTTATATTAGATGGTCCGAGATTTATATAATAGAAACTTAGCATAAGGCTGTGAATATGAACGAAAATTTACCTCCGTTTGTTTTTTTTTTCAGTTACAAGGAGTTTCTACGCGTCTCGGATCTCTATACCCTTTCATACGCGTTATTATTTCGAAAAACATAGTCATCAGATATAGGTGTCCGATATGCAATATACACAGTTAGTAGTTATAGGCACAACCTTATTCTAAGCAAGTATCTATGGTATATTTTGTATAAATATCCATATTGAAATGCTTACCAAATTTGGCTTCTATACACAAGGTGGTATTTCGGTATTACAATTGTTTTAGGGGAAGGGAGAGTTTTCTCTTGTAGTAGGCAGTGTTCTTTTTCTTTTCTTTCTTTCTTCAAAGAGTTAGAAAATTCATTTGAACAAATCCCTTTATACAGACGTAGCGAATTTTACTCAAACTAACGAAAAAATGTCACAGCGTTGAAAATTTTAAAACGAGAGACTGTTAATTTTATCGAAATTAATTTTCATTAATTAATCTCTCATTGAGTGTTGTGGAGAAATTAATATTCATACCGCGTTTTTGGTTTTTTCTTTCTTTTTTTTTTTTTTTTCAGAAGAATCTTGTTTATGCACAAAGATATTTATGTGCTGCCTGTTTTGATATCTTCAAAATAGATATCAAATATAAGCCAGAAATTGAGAAAGGGAGAGACATGCAACATCACCACACATCACTTGATTAGATAAGTCAAGATTAACTCTTCGGCAAATCCTCCGTCGTTTCCTGTTCCATTGATTCGTCCTGCGTCGACAACGGCTCCTCCTCTTCAACCTCCATCAATTCGATTGGGTCTTGTTCCTTTCGGCACTCTATTACAGAAGACTGATTCTCTTTTATACACGTTGTCGCCTGATTGCTTTGCATAGTTTCTAAATTATCATCTTGAACGTCCAATTTGTCATCTTTCGGAGATGAACAATTGCCATTATCGAGATTCTCTGCCATCTCGACATTAGACGTGACAAGATCGAGTTTTTCTATTACAGACATTACTTCTTTGGGTTTCTCTACGACGCTTATCGGTTCCGAATCCATGGATTCCACCAGATCCGTCTTATCATTGGAAATTTCCGTCATCTTCAAGTTGTCCGAATTGATTTCGGGATCTCGCACTTCTTGTTTGTTATCGTTACTGGAAGATACAAGTCTGAGAATCTCGGAAGCTTTATCTGTTCCTTCTGCATTTTCAGTGTTTTGGTTTACAGACTGATCGTGTACGAAACTCTCTTTGGGAGAGACGGGCTCTTCCTTGGAGAACGCGTCGATCTTCTCAGGTTTAAATAAAACTTCGTTATTGGATACAATAACCGCGGTTGCGCCATCGATGTTCGATGTAATTGTACTATCTTTCTTCGTGAGAGACTGAGAATCCACACATACTGCTGTTTTCGCATTTTCATCGCTCTTAGAGTGCAAGTTCTCCTCACTTATCTCTTCGAGAATCGATGTTGTCTCCTCCTCCGATTTGTCCGAAATTCTTTCCTCGGCAACACTTGCGACGTTATTCGCCAAAGTGTCGGATCTCATCTCAACATCCGTTTGTAACAAACTCTCATTCAATCTGCTCTCATCGCGAGACATCTCGTCCGAGTGAATGTATTCGGAGTTTGTCTTGGTCGATGTGCTTTCCTCGCTCTTCACGGAATGTCCAATTCCTTCTTCCAGATTGTCTGCCGTTGATGAGTCTGATGATTTCTCGTCGGACTTGTCCAAGCACTTGTCGCCATCGTCGCTTTCGTAACGTTTTGCCTGAAAAGCAGCCTGTAACTTACGCGTGGTGTCTGTTGTCAGTGGTATCACCGTCGCTACTACTGTTACCGTCGTAGTCGATGCTGGTGTTGAAGTTGCCGATGGTGTCGTCGTTGTGGCTGTCGTTGTGGTCATAGCTGTTGTCGCGACGGTCGCCAGCTTTGTTGCTTCGACATCCTCGTTTTCCAGCTCTAAATTGTTTTGTGAATTAGTGTTGTCGTTTATAATCGCCTCGGTTACATTGGTATTACCAACGGAAGTGTCGCTGGAAACAGTAGCAACAGTCGGCAGACTGTGCACTACCAAACCAGCGGGTACGGTCGATACCGGCTCATGTGTCTGCGAAGCTAAATGCGATATCGTGGAAAAGTCTGAAGCAGCGGAGGCGTAACTAGGTGTATCAATCTCTCTTCTAAGATTGGAGACAGCTTGTTCCAACTTCTCTCGACTATCATCTGCGCTGAATACGTTTTTAGCCAGAGGAGAACCTGCAGTAGGCATGACACTGCTGTGAAGCAGCGGTGGTTCATTTTCTACGGTGTGTACACTGATAGTGACAGTGGAATTGCAATCCTTCTCCCAGTATTCCATTTCAACATCCTGAGAGGTCTGTTGCACCGGCTGTGTGGTCTGTGACGGCTGGGACAGTGCTTGCGTTGCCAGTGGCTGTGACTGCGAGGGTGACGGTGACGGTGGTGGCGGTGGCGGCTGCTGCTGAGTGATCGAGGCGGTATCCTCTTCGACGGATCCGTTCATCATGCCGTCGCCGGTTTCGCCGCGTCTCGCTATAGGTCCGGGTTCCCGCGTCGAGACCACCAGAATGTTCTTCTCGATGGCGCGCATAAACTTGTCGACGCGATTGTATTCCTTACGCGGAGCGGTCAGCAACTCGCATATCCGTTGCACTGTGAACGGCGCGTTGGCGAACGACTCCAATCTCTCGAGAAGATTACTCTTCATCGTGTCGTAGTTGAAGTGCTCGACGTTCGGACAAGGCGCGAGTTCCAGAGTAGGGCAGTTCTCGTAAAAATCCGTCATCACGCGAGTGAGCTTTTCCCGGAATAGCGTCTTGATCAACGACCACTGGTACACGGGATCGCCCGTTTTCGCGACCCAGCACAGATAGTCCTCCAGCTCTTGCGGTATCACCGTCGGACGCATCTTCTGGAACTCGTCGAGCGCTTGCAACACCTCTTCCAAATTATCCATCTTCTGCAACCGCCACCGCACAACCTCCGCCAACCGATTTACCTCGCGTTTTCGCCCAACTGTTTCGATTGTCTATGTTACCTGATACGTAGCGTAATTTCAAGAAATTCCAAGAAAAGAGTTTTACGTCACGAAAAACAACCAAAGGACCAAAAACGTAAACTAGCAAACACGCCGGCCACAAAACAGCAACAATGAGAACGACAGGAGGGAGAATCGCAATGCTGCCAACCGATAAGTTTGTCAATTTTCGACGGTCGGTCCGGTTTTTTATTGGCTGATGAGTCATTAAATTCTATCCATTAAGGGTTCAGTTTTCAACAAATCGCAATTGACACTATGAAATAAATTGGATTGGTCGGTTTGGAGCAGCGTGAACGCGCAGGCGCCAATTCTGCGGTACATGTATATATGTATGCATGTGTACTTATGTGGTATGTGTGTTGGCGACCGCCAATTGTACGAGGAAAACTCGGTAAAACTCGTGTGCGCAAGGAAGAACGCATCGTGCGCCGAACGCGAATTTTTTCAGTCTAACTCATAACACGTAGAATAGTTGTTGTGAAGAATATACATTCGAAATTCTGGATGTTTGCGTAGAACTCGTACCAGAACTTCAGCTTTAAACAACGTAAAATGGCCGCAGTATACTGTTTTTATCAAACGTTTTGATTAAACACTTGGCCAGTTCGTTTTCGTACGCGTACTTGTATGTATGGTTTTCTCTGTCATTGTCTGTTTGATTAATTGTTAACTATTAGCCGCCAATCGATTGCGATCATCATGTCATCACAGGTGAGAATGATATATGTATTACTAAGTTTGCATCTTTGCGTTATCATGTGTATATATTCGCAGAATTTGATCAGGTAATCTTATGTTAAATAGATGAAATAACAACCGGTGTTGGCTTTGTTTATATACATTTGTGTTTAATTTCCAGAGAAAGATTAAACTTACGGAGCAAGAGAGTAATTACCGGAAAAAACATTTTCATGGTAAGTTGAAAAAAAAAAAAACAAAAAAAAAAAACATTGCTATATAATTTGTATGTTATAGTTCTTTATATATAGAATTGAAATATAAGTAATGTCAGTAAGTCAAGTATTAAATAATGTGTCTGTGTAACAAATAAATTGTTTTTACAAAAAAGTTGTAGTTTAAAATACATCTTGTACATGTTGTACTTTTAGAGATTAGAATTGCTAAAACAAGATTATTAATATGCACTTCTTGTGGCAATGAATTAAAAGTTGAAGCAGATCGAATTTTTTCTCATCCACTGATGGAAATACTGCAGTGCAAGGTAAAATATATGATAGATGTGTAATTTTTCTTAAATTGTGTCATATGTATGTGTTTGAAGATTGTGGATTGTAATGAAGTATAAATTATATTTTGAATCTTTTTTGTATAATAGACATGCTCGGATTACTTTAATGAAGTGCATAACAAATCTGAAGGAAAATATTGCTACATATGTGGCCACAATAAAAAATTATATGAATGTGGTGATAAAAATTGTGATTCCTCATTTTGTAAGGTAAATTCAATCAATTCGCTCATATTCACTTACATGTTTCTTTATTGAATTTTTACTCTCATTCTTTGATGATATTAGATTCTTGCTGTTGTGTCAATTGTTTTTTTTTTTTTAGGGATGTTTAAAAAGGAATGTGAATCGAGAACTGTTGAATGCGGCAGATGATGATTGGAAATGTTTTATATGTAATCCTAAACCATTTTGGGAACTGAGAGCTGTGTGTTCTGCTGTAATGGATAGTGTGTAAGTAAAATAAAATTTTTTATAATTGTTTCTGAATTGTGTAATAGATATGACTTTTGTTTCTCTTTTTATGGCTGTTTTTATTATAATGTGTATGGATTGTAAATATATACATGTATATCATTTGTTTATGTTATATATTGGAATCCCGGTTTACGCGGAAGTTCGCGATTGTTCCGATTCCAGTTGGAATCCGCGTAAACCAGTGTATGTATAGGTTGGTAGTACGTACGAGATTGTCTTTAGAGGTTAGATTGTGCACCAAAACTCTAGTTTACGTCACGTATATTATAAAGTTTTGGTACTTACATATGCCGCGCACGCGTGTTTGAACAGCGTAAATTGGAGGATTGCGTAAAAAAAAGAAATTGGCGTCGGGCCTTAGATCAGTCACGTAAACCCGCGTAAAATGAGTCCCGCGTAAAAACCAGGAATCCAATTGTATGTAATAAAAATAGAAACGTTTCACTAATTCACTTAGATGTCTAAAAATCGCATGTGTCAATAAAGTTAGACTCGTCACATAGCATGTGCTTTAATGATTGATGCTGTTAGTCCGTTCTGTTCTAATATAATATATTGTTAGAAGAAAAAAACTGGTAGGACGCAAATACATGTAAGAGCAAGACATGTGAAAAAAAGAGAAGAGCAAAATAAAGTCTATCGCATTTCTCGCTATAGGACTGGCTGACAGATAATAAACTGTTTGATAACGACGATATTAAAGAAGAACGAGAGACATGCATGTGTATACTTCCGCGTCTGGAAGAGAAGATAAATACATATGAGGAATGGATCTTCTGTTTCAGAAAAACTAACAGGAAAAGCAAGATGAATAAACGCACTCTGCCATCACAGAGACTACGATTACAAAAATCTCAAGAGATAAGAAAGACCCTGGCGGTTTTGTGCGACGACGATGATACCGACGATTCAAGTGGAAGTGCATTTGTCGCTACGAGAATGGCACAGAAAACAAATAATACAAGCTGTCAAATAAAACAAAAGACTAATCCTGTTCTGTCTAAACAATTAGCGGAAGTAAAATCGAGTTCTTCCGATGATTGTTCAATAATAAGCGAGAAACTGGCTACTTCGCACAAACAGAGTAAGAACGGAAGAGATACAAAATCAGTTAACCGAAAGAAACAGGATTCTAGTTCTTCAGATGAGAAAACCTCATCGAAATCGACTGTGAGAGATAAAATCGCGTCTAAGCAGAAACACGCAGTCAAGTCGAATGTTAGGGTCGAAAAAAAGGTGAAAAATAAAACAAATAAACGCAGTTGCACAGAATCTTCCGATAGTGAGTCTGACAGTGAGTCTGACAGTGAGGATAATTCTACGAACAAGGTATCAAATGCGCGCAAAAGTCTTCCAAAGAATACTGTCCATCAAGACAAGAAGAAAGAAATTAAATCTTCCGATAGAAAAACTAAATCCAGAGCGAAGAAACATGAGTCGACGAGCGAATCTGAGGAGAAAGATGTCGAACACAAGAAGAAACAAAGCACTAGTAAAAGTCGCGTCAGTGTTCAGAAAGATGAAGAGTCGGATGACAGTTCCGGCAAAGAATTTCAGAAGGAGAAGCTCCAGAAGGTACGTCGTAGTCAATTCTCTTTGAAAAACTCGGCGGATTTAGAAGTGGATTATACAAAGACACCAGTAGGAAGCAACACGAATAATATCAATGGGGAATCGTGTAAAAATCTTGATGACGCGAAACAGATTGTAACAGAGTGTAAAAGAATGTGTTCGAATTTCAAAATGCACATAGAGGCTTTGGAGCTGCAGTATAAGAATAAGGATGACGAACAGCTTATATTGAAGTCCGTGGAGAAAATGTGTAAATTGAAACAGATAATAGATAGAAAATATACGGATTTGACGAACATTTCGACGGAATTTTATCAGTCGTGGAAGAAACCGTCCGCGAAGAAACCGCAGAGAAAGTCCACGCGAGAAAATCTCACGGAAAGCGAAGAATCTTCGAAGGAAACGAATGAAGAACGTACAGCAATCGAGGATAAAGTTCCTATCGCCATAAACGAACAAGAGGAAAGTACCAATGTATCCGAATGCGACAGTGATGAGATATTTTCGGCGGACGAAGCGAGATTGTTGCAGAAGAAACGAATGGTTCAGAACGAGATGAATACGCCTTCACATGCGGAAGATAAGCTAAACGGCGTTGAAGCTGAGACCGATAGCGAAGATATATCGTTGACGTATAAGGATCGCGAAGATGAGACCAACGCTGATTCGCGAGATACTTTAGTCACATCGACAGCGTTAGACACTTCAAAGAAAAATAATGTACAATCGGTTGAACAATCAGAAAATGTCGAAAATCAAAATAACAAAGACTGTTCGGCAGATGCAAATACCGAGTCTGACAATAAAAAAACAAAAACTCCCGTCGCTGACACTTCCAATAGCGAAGTCGAACTTTCTCCTTTGAGAAGTGGTGTGAAAAGTACAACGTTGCAAGATGGCAAGCAAGATCTTGCAAATGAAGAGCACGTTCTTAATACATCGGCGGATATGTTCGAAACATCTTGCGAGGTTGCCGAAGATCTAGAAGAGGTGGAAAAAACGACAGAAGCACCAGAGAGAAATGATGCGGAAACAGATCGTCAAGACAACAAAGAATCTCCATCAGAAACACGTAATAAAGAATCTCTACCCGAAACACGTAATAGAGAATCTTCATCCGAAATCAAATCTTCGAATAAAAAAGCTGCTTTGCCAAATGAAATTCCAAGTGAAGAAAGCAAAACATCATCTAGTACCAAGAAAAACGAGGAAGATCTGTTGGACAAAACTACTCAACCAGCCAACGAAAAGACTGACAATAACTCGAAAAACACTGATGCATCAAACAGGAAAAAAGTCAATAACGACGAATCTCTCGACGATCCTGAAGTATTAGCGAAGAAAATTTTGCTAGAATCAGATTCTGATTCGTTGGAAAATGCATCTTCAAATACAGAGATAAATATTGCACCTGAAGATATGATTAAAGACTTTATCGATCAGATCACGAAGGAAAAAGAAGCGAAACATAAAAACTCCGATGACGAGGACAGCGATACTAGTACGGTAATCTTATCGCTCACTAAGGAACAAATGAGTGCAGCGAAAGAAGCTGATACTGAAGTTACATCTCAAGCTGAGCAAGACAATTCACCGAATAACAAGTCTAAGGAGTCGGTTTCTTTAGACGAGGATGCCAAAAAGGAGCAAGCTGCCAAGAAGGAACTCTTGACAGCTAGTACCGACGAGTCTGAGATCGCCGAGTCGTCGTGTGATTCGCCAGAAGTGATTCAGAAAAGCGAATTATCTTCTTCTGCCGAGAATATAAAGGCAAAAAAAGCACTACTGGCTTCCAACAGCGAAAACTCCAGCGAACAAGCGTCGGAAACAGAAACACATGAAACTTCGAAGAAATTGAAACGCACTCACGAGCCCGACAGTGACGCGGAATCGCCGATCGCTAGAACGAACAAAAAACGATCCAAATTCGAGAAAAGTCGTTATTACAAAAACAACGATGACGAGAAATTACGAATGTCCTGTGAAGTTCGTTTAGAACGACTGAGCGAGAGAGTGCTTAAACGTTACTCCCGCGCGTTACAAAAATCAAGAGAATATCTGGAACAAAAGGCACTCAAAAGGTACAAAAAACTTTCTCTTAAACCTTTATCTGTCGTCTTACATCGCTTGAAGTAATTTACACGGTTTGATTTATAAATGTGTGTTAACACAAATTATGTATTATAAGATTTTACGACATGATGTGAAGTCACGTAAAGTAAAAAAAAAAAAAAAAACAGTTCAATTTTAAATGTGTGATCTTCCGGCATTACTGATTAAGTAAGACTAATCGAACTTGCAAATTACAGAAATGTTGTGATACAACTGTAGAGCAGTTTTTTGAACATAGAATATTGTTAGCTAGCTGTTTAAGTTTTTTTTATCACTCGGGAATGATTAACATGTTGTCTCGCTGTATGGCAGTATATGAGTTTGATACACCGCAAGGTTAAACATAGATTCAGAAATATTTTAGCGCTTTGTGTTTATTGTCTGCGATTGACCTGTTTTATGTATGCAAATGTGAAAGCATATGACGATGACGAGCAATAATCACAAAGTGTTTACTAAGCTTGTTCGCTCAGTACATTTCGAACTAAAGATTATTTTTTATTTTTGTATTATAAAAATTTCTGTAATTTGTTATCAAAGAAATAATTGAAATAAAAAAACCATCAAAATAGAAAAATGTCTTACTTTAAATGTAGTGTTACACATAAATAGAATTTTATAATATACATTGTTGATTGACACATTATGAATTTTTTAATGAACACATTAATACGCAAAATTTAAATCACTTTTCACGTTACGATAAACGTTAATTGTTTATTACGATTGTAATTGTGTAATTAAAGTTTAAATAAAATTAAATGAAATTAAATGAAATGTAATGTAATATGATGTAATGAAATTGAAATTGAAAATTCTGTAGTTCAAATGTACTGAAAAATAATGAAATTTATTGCGTCAATACATGTGTTATGATTACGATATATTATACATCTTTCTTTTTGTTAAGAATGTCTTTGTAAACTTAATTGTTTTACACATTTTTGCTTCAAGCAAAGAAATTTTTATTTTTTGAACAATAAATTGTTTCTAATAAATTCACTGTAGTTATTATCCAAAGTACCTTATTTCCATATTGTCCTTTACAGTCTTACTAATTTGGCTAAACTTGAAAAGAAACGCAAGAACAAAACGGAAATAGATTCTGACACGTCAACGGATGAAGATGGTGATGCATTATCGACCACAAAAAGCTCAAATAAACAACAAACAGAAAAACAAACATCTAAGGAAGAATCTTTGATGGATCATTTAAAAAAAATAGAAAATGGCGAAGTTCCGATAACGGCAGAAACTGATTCCATTTCTGATGAATTGATTCAAGTAAACGGTATAGACGAACCTGTATCTAACGAAGCTTTACTCTCAGAAGCAAATAGAATCGCGAAAGAGAATCTGTTAAACTCACCTGATTCATCTACTGGTAAGCAACTCATTGCTCGCTAAAACTAGAAAATAATTTATTATTATGCATGAAATTCCTCTCAAAGAGAGGAAATGTTCAAAGCATGTATAATTTTTTTTTTTTACTTAAACAAATATTTGTGCGACGCAAAAAAGATTGTTCTCTGAAGTAGATATTTTGTACTTACATTCTTATAGAAAAAGAAGTGGAAAGTAACAATGATAATAAAAGTGATGATGATGAAGATGGAAAAACCAGTGATAGACAAACTAAACGTCTGAAGAAATCTGAAGAGGAAACTTCAAAAGAAGATAGTGTAAGAAATTTTCTAACGATTCTTAATATATAAAAGTCTGAAGTGTAGTCTGAAGGAAACGAAGAGTGGACCAAAGAAAACTTTCCGTTTTATTTTGCAATTGACCGATTGTGACATTTTTAACAAAAATATATAGGAGCATAGACTAGTTTTCTCAATCCACGTAGTATACAAATAATAATTGAGTTTTGTTTGAAATATAAAAATGGAATTTATTGTATTTTGAATCTTATCAGATGTGCAATGAAAAAGGAAACGAATGTAATTTCTCTTGTTTTAGGATAAGAAAGAGAAAAGTAGTTGGAGGCGAGATAAAATATTGACAATGAGATTCTCTGACAGTGATTCCGAGGCTGAAAGAGAAAAATGGAAAAAGAAACAAGAGAAAACGGCGGAGAATCAGGATAAGGATAAGTAAGTGTGTTTTATCTTATTTTATAAAAAGTCACAAGCAATTTTGTAATTTTTTATCGTCAATTAAAACTCTTTAATCGCTTTCAGTAATTCCGAAAACGAAGAAACTCGCCGCAAGTTGAAGAAGAAGAAGAACAAGAGGCGAAGGATTCTGGATTCCGACTCGGATGTCATACTGACGGACTGCAGTTCAGATTCGGATTCCGACACCTCAGAACAAAACGACAAAAAAGACAAGGATAAACAGAAAAAACACAAACGCGGCAGCGTTACTTTAGATTCGGATTCTTCGCTCGAAGAAAAGAAGTAAATGGATCGAAATTAGATTTTTGAATTTATTTTTTGTGCAGTTTTAATTTGTATGTACAACGTTTCGTAATATCGCATTAACTTGCTGCAGGCCGAAAGTGAAACGGAAACGAATCAAGAAAATGGCATCTGACAGCGACAGCAGTGACAGCAGTGTCGAGGAGTTGAAGAATTCACAGGGATCCTTTGGTAAAAGTGGTCGAAAAAATATTCGAAAAGTTCTCAAAGACAAACAAGTGGCGGAAGACACAAAACTGGCCGCCAAGGAAGAAGAGGAGAGACTTAAGCGTATCGCCGAACGCCAAACTCTAGTGCGTTTCTCGCGAGACTATTGTTGTTTATTATTGACGCGTACACGTTAAACAAATACACTATCTTGTTTTTTTCTTATCGTAGTACAATAACATGTACGAAATGAGGCTTGCGGGCGAAGAAAAAGTGGATAAGCTGGTTTTGGACTTCAATGCCGAGACGAAAGAGGAGCTCGTTACCGTACACGAGGAACTGGTGAAGCGACTGAAGCCGCATCAGGCAGAAGGCATTAAATTCATGTGGGACGCCTGTTTCGAGTCTCTCGAAAGAACAAAGACCACATCGGGATCCGGATGCATAATCGCGCATTGCATGGGTCTGGGCAAGACATTGCAAATAATCGCTCTGACGCACACGCTTCTGACACACGAAGAAACGGGCATTAAAACGATTCTGGTAGTTTGTCCTCTGAGCACAGTGCTTAATTGGCGACAAGAGTACGAAACGTGGCTGAAAGACTTGAACGACGACGTCGATGTGTACGAATTAACGAGGTGAGCACAATATACTCGTATTGTTTGTTATCAGTATATTATTTTTGTCTGAAGTCTTTATTCAGGTGCTACCGCGCACAATTCACGACTCTGACGAGTTTTGATTACAAATAAAAATGTTTTAATCAGCAAATGTCTTTCTCTAGGTATAAAAAGAATTTCGAAAGAAAATGTCAGCTTCAGCATTGGCAAAGAACCGGCGGTGTGATGATCATCGGTTACGAGATGTTTCGTAATCTTTCGAACGCAAGAGGAGTGCGCAAGAACATGAAGGAAGCGATTCAGGAATGCTTGATCGAGCCGGGTGCGGATCTGATCGTCTGTGATGAGGGCCACTTGTTGAAGAACGAAGACACCGCGTTGAGTAAATCCATGAGAAAAGTGAGAACCAGGAGACGCATAGTTCTTACCGGAACGCCGTTGCAAAATAACTTGATAGAATGTGAGTGTTTATTTTTTAAAAACAATTTTTGTAATTACATAAATAAGTTTTTTTGAATGAATATCTTCTTCTTTTTTTTTAACTTTGTTTCCGCAGATCACTGCATGGTACAGTTTGTGAAACCGAATCTACTAGGTACGAAGAAGGAATTTATGAACAGATTTGTAAATCCGATAACGAACGGTCAATTTGACAATTCCACGGAGTACGACGTCAAATTAATGAAGAAACGCGCGCATGTACTGCACAAAATGTTGGAGGGTAGTGTGCAAAGATTTGATTATTCTGTGCTTACGCCGTTTTTACCGCCTAAGCAGGAATACGTTATTTTTGTCAGACTGACAGAGCCGCAAATAAACATGTATCGGTTTTATTTGGATAATTTCGCAAGGTATAGCTAGAAATCTCACATCTTTATATTTTTTCTATTTAAATATCTCTTAAGATATTGTGATTATTTTTCATTTATAATAAATACATTTATACGCTTGTTTTTTTTGTTTTTTTTTTTTTTTTTTTTTTTGTAGAAAAAACCGCCAAACTTCTGGTGCAGGAGGAACTCTCTTTGCGGACTTTCAGGCGTTACAGAGGATTTGGACACATCCTATAGTTTTGCGTCTGAACGCGGAGAAAGTAGAAAAGAAAAGGATGCGCGAGTCGGAAAACGATTCGGAGGGTTCGCTAAAAGATTTTATCAACGATGACACCACCGATGTTGACAGCAGCAGCGATTCGAGTAGTGACAGCGACGTTCAAGCTCTCGATGATGTGAAAAAGAATGTCAAACGTAGAACAAGAAATAATCCTGACGGTAAGTTTTCACAATAAGAAAAAGAAATGCACTTAAATTAGAAAGTAATAAAATGATCTATAAACAAAATTGATTTTTAGTCGAGGAACCGGAAGAAGAGGTTAAAGAAGAGCCTGAGGAAGACAAAGCAGCAGAATGGTGGACAACGTTTGTGCAACCTGAACATTTTGAAGATCTGAAAGTGTCTTCCAAACTGTTACTTCTTTTCGGAATTTTAAAGGAGTGCGAACAGATCGGCGATAAAGTGTATGTACTTAGTGCTGATTAGGATAAATAACCAGATTTCGTTTAATCATTCATTGTTTATCATTCGACAGGCTCGTATTCTCGCAGTCTCTGTATTCTCTCACTTTAATCGAAGAGTTCCTCAGAAGAATAGACGATCAAACCCAGAACAATACATCTCTGGACACGCTGGATAATCATACTGGAAGCTGGTCCTTGGGACTGGATTACTTTCGCCTGGACGGTCAGACATCGGCTGAAAATCGAAGCAGGTGGTGCAAAATATTCAACAAGCCCACCAATACGAGAGCGAGGTTGTTCCTTATATCAACACGCGCGGGAGGATTGGGAATAAACTTGACCGCGGCGAACAGAGTGATTATATTCGACGCCAGTTGGAATCCTTCCCATGACGTACAGAGTATATTTCGCATATACAGGTACCTTTGACATTTCGATTGTTAGTGTAAATTTATCGTACGTTGTGCTTATCGATGATGGCATGATTTAATTGTCGTTTAGGTTCGGTCAGAAGAAGCCGTGTTACGTGTACCGATTTCTCGCGGCGGGAACAATGGAGGAAAAAATTTACAATCGCCAGGTGACGAAGCTCTCGCTCTCGTGCCGAGTTGTGGACGAGCAGCAGATTGAACGGCATTACAGCAATCAGAGTCTAAACGAGTTGTATATGTTCGAGGCGTACCAAGATAACAAGGACAAACCCACGTTAAATCTCCCTAAAGATAGACTTTTGGCGGAGATATTCTTAAAGTACAAAGATGTCGTGGAGAATTATCACGAGCACGATTCTTTGTTGGAGAACAAGGAAACAGGCTTGGTTGGAATACGAGGAGGAGAAGAAGGGAAGACCGCATGTGATGATGAATGCTCAGCCCAACTTTTTCATGCAACAGTATAACGCAATGATAAACGCTGGACAGACCGGCATGCTTCCTCAAAATATGCAATCGAATTCGGAGCTGGAAGATGTCTTTAAAATTATTCGTAACGATGTAGGGAATTTTGAGCCCGTAATCAATGTGCATACATTTTATTAAGGAATTACAAAATTGTATTAAAAGAAAGAACATTTATAATTTTGATCTTTTGTAGTATCCTAATATGACACCGCATCAACAGAAGCTAATGGCACATCGAGTTTTAATAGACATGTACAATTATTGGGAGAAACAAGCTGCATTGTCCGTGAGAAACCCTCAAGGAAATTTGCAGGTAACAATTCATTTCGCATGGTTTTAAATTGCTTTTATGACACACGGTCGTTACAAGAATTTTGATTTGCGTCACCGCATTTGTACATATTTTTAAAACTTACTTGCAGAACATTCAACAACCGATGAACATGCCAAACATGCCAAACATGCCAAACATGCCAAACATGCCAAACATGCCAAATATGGCAGGCAATAGTAACATGCGTGGTAACATACAAGTAAATATAAATTTTTTTGTTTGTTTTTATTTTAACGAGCCGTTGCGCTTTTGTGAAATGTTCATTCGTTATTTTCGTGTTCGCAGAATCACGTGCAAACAGGTGCGATGCACGGAAATCTAGTACCGAATCCATATACATATCGAAATGTCCAATCGGCTAACAATACAAATATACCTGCGGGGGAAGATGTAATTGAGGTAGAGTAATGCTTTTTTTAAATTGCGTTCGGTTCAATTGTTGAGTATGTAATTATGTTCTATTGGATTTTACAGATGAGACCTACTACAAGTAACGTGAATACATTAAATGCACAAACAGCGGTACAATTACAGAACAACACGAACAAAAATCAGGAAGAGTAAAGTGTCCTAAGAAAGAGAAAATTAATTTATACTATTATTATTTACATAATAGCTTCATTTCTAAGTGATATAAGTCAAGTTTTCGAGCTAGGTGCTGAAACGTGAGTTGTATACGAATATATTATTGTACGTTTTATGTTTGTCTGTAAGATAGTTGTAGAAAAACAAAATTATTAAAAATATTAACTATAATAAATTTTTTTACGCATGCAAACAAGTCGTGCGTTTTGCATCTTTCAAGATGCTCGGCATGTGACGAACGGTTTGTTCGCATAGCTACACCGGTCCTGAAGAAAAAATCCAAGAATGGGAAACACGGAATTTTCGTGGATGATTTCCCGATAACTATATATCTTACATTGAAATCACTAGACCAACCGGGCCGGTGCTGAACGTAATGAGTAATTGTAAGAAATGCATATTTAGAGATCCTATATTTGCGAATTATACTACGTACTTTTGTAAGCATATACAGTAGGTGAAAGAAGTAGTGGGATCCCATCCTTTTTGAAATAATTAATGCACGCGAATCAGAAAGATATTCATACAACAATTTCTTATCAAATTACTGCGTATTGTTTTATCTGTATTGAGAAATGCAAATAAAATGCACGTAATGACATTTCTCTCTTTTGCACAAAATTATTTTTAAAAGCGATGGGACGTGCCTCATATTTGTGTATCTTTTTCTCCTACTATATATATATTTGTAATATTTCACGAGTTTATTTATACCGATCGTTTTGTAAGTTATTATTGAGTATTAAATAAAACACGAGTTTTATATCGCGTTAAGGTTCAGTATCTTGGAAGAGCACTTCTCCATCCATTTTGTAACAAAATTCTAAGATATTTCTTTGCGTTTGACATACTCGGCGAGTTCGCCACGTTAAAATTCTCCGCTCTGTCGGTTCTGTGATCGTACAGTTCCTCTGCTATAGTGACGTTCCAATCTGGCTTGCACGTGTCGTGCGCAAACGGCACCCACATTGTATAACGATACTTGCTGGTTTTCAGAGTGTATCCCATTACGTTTATTTCTTTCAAACGGGGCTTATCGCTGTTGGGATGAAGGGTGGGTTGGATTCCGGGCCTCGGGTACTGACTGAATGCCGCCTTCTTCCACGGTATGCTCTAAATTTTTGTAAATATAAAGAAAAAAATTTTATATATATAAAATTATTCGATACAAAATATTTATATAAATTATCTAAAATATAAAAAGCGCGGACACAGTTTACTTACCTGACATCTTACTATATTCTTTATAAGTGGTAAGAGCGTGATACCTTCGCTGCAAAGATCGGGCGTTCCCTTGTGATATGCAAAACCGTCGTCGTCTCTCTGATGACGATATTTATTATTGTCATTTGATGTTTGGCACAACGGTATAGGAACACCTGCCAGATCCGCAATTGTCGGAAACACATCGACAAGTTCCGCAATAGCATTCGTAGTTCGACAAGTGTCCCACTTCGAGAACTGTGATTTATCGCACCTTTGTTGAACATATGTTTTTAAAGTACTTTCTTTATACTCGCTGATGTTTTCTAAAATATCGTTCTCCTCACTATCCGGTGTCACATAGTTCGCGTTACGTTTCGTAGTACGATTGATATCAAACGTGATCGTCGGAATCGATATTATCAAAGGTACGTGCACGGCAACGTCGAAGTTACTAAATTTGGACCAAGTGGCGTGCTCTCCAAGTGCCCAACCTGTATCGAATATTATCTGTACTTATTGTTTACAAATTTTCATCAATTATATAACGGCTAATAAGCGGAGCCGTGTTGTTATAAGTCGCTCTGTAAAACGCACCATGATCGGACGTTAATATTACAACGGTGTTCTCACGTATCATCGAGAGATGTAGCTGATGCACGAGCTTGCCGATCATGTTGTCGATGTAAGACACGGCTGCGTAATACGATTGCATAATTAGCTTGCCGAACTGCTCTGAAAATGTAAATTGATTAAAGGATAAAAAGAGATCAAAGAGATTTTTGTGTGATTTTAAAAAAACGCGGAGGAATATCTTGACGAAGAGCTACCTGGTATTCTCTCCCACGGAAATTTCAGTCTCAAGTTCGCCACATCTCTCCGCCATCGTAGATCAGTCCAGGGATTGTAAGCGACCTCGCTTACATTGTCTGGCCACCGGTACGGCTCGGGCATCTTGAACTTCCTTATTGGATGATATTCTGCGATGACAAATTTATTAATTAACGACTTAAACATCACGAGATATCTCTCAAATATATTATTTCCGGAATAGCAGCAGCAAACACTGTACTCAGATAGCGTTCAGGATACTTCAGCGGCACATGAGGCTTCTGAAAGCCGACGGCCAAGAAAAAGGGATTAGAATCCTTGCTGTGCTTGCGTATGAATTCTCTGGCTTTTTGTAACGTCTCGATATCGGGCAGTGTTTTGTTTGGCATGGTTGAAACATGTATCGGACACACCTATATACAAATATATCTTAAATGTAAACATATATATTTTATGTAGAAATATATGTATACGCAATATATATATACGCAACGTGTGTGTACGTAGAAATTAATTTATTGTTACGCTAACAAGATTCGTCGCTGCGTCGGATTGCGAGTTCGTCTTGCACACGGGAGCGTTTTTGTACCGATCCGTGTACGGATGAAAGGGCTTCTCGGTCCACGAGTAGGGACTGTCGTCGGATCCGTTCGAACTCACGCCTGCAACGAACGTGTGTGGCATACGAGTGCGTGAATAATTGATTCTCTCAACTCGCGCGTAACATCGCACGCAATGAACTCAATCGAACGAGCGCACGTGTGTGTGTGTGCGCGCTCGCTCGCGTGCGAAGCTAAATATACGGTACGTGTAAATATAAAACCGTGAAAAAGGTACACCACCTGGATGGAAAACTTTTCCTACGGACATCGTGGTATATCCGTTGTTTTTCAAATGCTCCGGTAATGTGGTGAAATTACCGACCGTATCGCGCCAATAACTGTAGAAATCGTAGAGCCGAAGAGTGTCCGGTCTTCTGCTCGTCAGGAAGGAATTTCTGCTGGGTGCGCACAAGGCTTGCTGCAACGATATTCGAGCTCGTTTATTACGCGGAATAATAAATTTCAGAAAGCGTGTAATTTCAAACAGACAGTCGAAACAATAAGAGACCTGAGCGAACGCTTCGTTAAAAAGAACACCGTCCTTCGCCAGGGCGTCTATGTACGGCGTGTACGCGTTGACATCGCCGTAACAACCCAAGGTGGTTCGCAGGTCGTCGACAACAATCAGCAAGAAGTTCGAACGTGCGGTTACGCCAATTGCCATCAACGCGGCCGCGATTAAATTGAAGCAGGTCACGGTAAACATCGTGCGTCTGACTGCTCAATATATGCAGTTTAGAGGGAGGAAAAAAATTCACTCAATGTCGCATTAGAAAGTGTTGCGCATTTTTCTCTCACATATTTCTCTCGCTATCGAGTCTTGTTTCTGCAAAAAGAGTTTTAAATTACGAAATATGGAAAATATAAATGATGAAAAACGTGCTTGACTCGCAAAGTCTACTGGGTGTGCAAACGAAGATTCTGATGAACCGTGAAGATATCAAAGAGGTAAGAAAATATGTGGCTTGTTTAAATTTAGCGCGCGGAAGATCAGCTGACCGTCACGTGACCATGAATCAGCTGGCGATCACTAGCGATTTGACAGCTACGGGGATTCTTCTTTCTCTCTCTCTCGTTCCCTGTCCATCACAGCTGTGTATTGTAGTTTGCTGTTGTGTCATTTGCGTCAGCAATATAACAAGCTGCACACATAATTTCTGATACGTCACCGGATTCGCGCGAAACGTTACACAACTTCATTATTAAATAAAGTTTGTGTGAACACAAATAATTTGTTTGGAAAAATACAGCTCTACGAGAAGAAATACATTTCTATTAATATTTAAGTATAAATGTCTAGCGCTTATTGATTTAACTAATTATTTTTTTTGAACCGTCGTTTACATACAAGTAAAAGATGTAGAGAAAGAGAGAAAACATATATGTTTTTCTCAATTTTGTATGTGTGTTATGTATTTTGAAGAGCAAAAGAAGAATAGAAGGACACACACAATACAGGCTCGATAGAGGTCCTCTTCGTGGTGCTGTAGAGGTAGATCTCATTGAGATCCGACTTTTCACAAGCGCTGTTCAAGCTTGCACATGCGCGTGCAAAATGTTTCATGTTTTCATCGCGCAATGTAACTTGGAATGGGACAAATGGTAGTATGTTAGTGAGAGTACCTATACGTGAACGGAAAAGTGACTCTGATAAGGAGCTTCTATGTAATAACAGGTCGGGAATCTAAATTATAACATTTATCGTATCCACGTCCTGACGGAGATTCGTCGGGAAAGAATCATCGACAAGTCTCAACAATCGAGACAACGGCCGCCTCGATCGCGATCCCGATCCCGCGTCTCCGCCCTCTGCGCCCCTCTGCGCGATGCCCAGTCGTCGAATCAGCTGATTATTGTTTTCGTTCTTGCGACGCGAAGTGGCCTGTCGCGGCGCGAGAATGCCTGGCGCACGCACCGACGCTGAACGGTAAAAACCAGTGGCGAATCCGCGGCCGGAAATTTCGCCCGCGTCGCGACAAACTTACTGCCGACCTGTGTCTCGGTGCGCTGGGCAGCAAGCGCGCCTTCGACGGGCGGATCGTCGTGCCGCGCGTGTGTCGTTGCGTCGTCGTTGCGTCCACACCAAACAGAGCGGTCGCGGTGAGGAGAACGGAAGTGAGAAGAGCGCTGTATTTGCGAGAACGGCGCGCGGTCGTGTGTGCCGTTTTCCCGGAGTGTGAAAAAGAAAGAAAAAAACCAGGACGTCCGAATTGAATCGACGTTTCGCGCGCGTGTGTGACATTATTTGCCCGCTGTCGTCTGTTGCTTGTCATCGCCACCAGAATGACGCAGTAGATGGACGGCGGCGCAAGCGACGGTGATTTTCTCACGCACGATGATAAACCACAGTGTTTTGTTGCGGTGAAGTAAGTAAAACGGAACTAGACGGGGACAATTTTCCAACCGTTTCTGTTTTTCTCTCTATCGATCACGACGACGACGACAATGACGACAATGACGACAATAAATGACGACCGATCGCGCGACAGTTAACTCTTTACTCCTCCCTCGTCGGGAGTGCGCACGGGTGCACCGATAAATAACAACGGCGATGCGATAAGCAGGCATCAACAATTCCTTTGTGTTCTTTCTCGACGATTTCTCTCCACGGTTTTTTTCCCCCCTACACGCAAAGCGATACAACACGACGGCGCGACGATTCCGCGATCGACGGCGCTTTTTTTAACACGGTTGCGTAAACGCTCGCGTCGCATCGAACACGGAGGTGCGTCGTTCGTTTTCGTCGTCAGGTTGTTCTCCAATTTGGTTTTTCCAAAGTTCTTCAAGGTCTCGTTTCATATACAAAAAGAACGGTAACAACAACACACAAACGACTCTCGTCATCGGCGCTCATCCGCCTTCTTGCTACTCTCCCTTTTCTTCCTTCCTTCCTTCCTTTCTCTCATTATTTCTGTTCGTGACTTTCTTGTCGATCGTCCCTGAGCGTGCATTCCGCGCGCACAGCTGTGCCGTGTATTGCCGTGCTGCGTTGTGCAACCAACACATCTTTCTCACCCAGTCTTCTGTCTCTCTCTCTCTTTGCCTCTACAACGGCTGGCAAAATAGACTTCCCCTCCTTCCTCCTTCACCATCACTACCACCACCACCTCCACCTTCTCCTCCATCTCTCTTCTCTCCGTTTCTGTTCCCACCGCCAACTGTCCGCCGTCAACACACAACACATCGTCGACGACTTCGACTCGATGCGCTTTCCGATTTTTTGTGCGCGTTGTTGAATAATGCACCGCGTCACGACGACGACGACGCTTCGTCATATATCCGAGGCAACGTCGACGACGGGAAACGATTGCGCGACAAACACCGAATGTCGGGAGTAATGTAGCAACGTGATGAAGAACATCTCCGAACGGTGCGCTTGAACGAGGGTTCTTTGTCCTCTGCGTGAGGATTACGCGAACGGCGAAACAATCAGTGTGTTTTTGTGTCGCTGTTCGTGAAGACAGAGAAACAATCTCCTCCTCGCTCGTCATTTTCGCGCTGTCAAGTTCGCTGCCAGTTCGAAATCCGTTTCCCGAATCTGATCGTTCGTTGTTGACCACCGCACATACGTACGTACAACAGAGAGACGCGTGTGAGGGAACGCGAGTGTTGATTCTCCTTTGTCTCTCCGTTTCACATTTTTGTGCCTCATCGATATTATCGTTGTTAACGTAGCGCAAGTGTTTTTACGATGTGTCTCTCACGCACCTTTAATGCAGTTCGTATATCTTTTGTTTCGTCTTCGCGTTTCTCTATTTGTGTGTGAGAAAAAGAAGCTGTTTAATACAAATATTCTCAGCGCAGAATATTATTGGTACAACAGCTTATTCTAAGCTCATAACTTTTGACACAACTCACACCGCAAATAAAAGACCTCAGATAAAACACAATACGAAATATAATTTATCTGTTTTGTACAAATCCAAGTTTTCACGTGTGCGTGATATGTTATCTGGGTATTTGAAAAGTTTGCGCTTATCACACACACACACACACACAACAAGTTTTATTTTCTATAAGCATCTAAGTTCTATTTTCACAAAGTAATTTTTTCAAAGAGAAAAAGATATGACTGACGAACGTTTGTTTTGTTATTTATATGCGGAATATCAAAAGCTTGTACAATTTTGTGTGAAATTACGCAACATTGTGTTATCTTTGCAGGTAGATAAAATTGATTTGCAAACGTGAAAAAAAAAAATGTCTGCGGAATCACCGAGGCGAGGTGTACACAAAGGAGGTCAAATTGTCTCACCTCAGCCCATAGTTGATAGATCAATTATTGAGAGCGTTGCTGGAATCATAAATGATATTGTACCACAGGTAAGATATTCGTAAAAGAATGTTAAATATTTAAACAATTACTATTAAGTTAATATATAAGGTAATACATTAAGTTTTCTAATTACAATAATCTTCTAATTATTACAATCTAAACATACTTTATATTATGTTTTTCATTTATTTGTAGGGATACTCTGGAGTATCAAACTCTGATAATAAAGAAACCATATCATGGGCACGTTTTGAATATGCGGATATAAATGACCCCACTTTATATCCTGATTACAATGAAGGTTCCAGTACACCACCGTTGTTATTAGTGCTAGGATATACGATCGGTGTTCAGGTGAGTGTGTGATTCATTTATTTTCCGTTTTGATACATTTAATATATATTATTTTTTTGCTAAGTTTACGCGTCTAGAAATAAATCGTAACAACAATTATCGATTTTGCAGGTATGGCTTATATCAGCGGCAGGAGAAGCTACAGAAGTCCTATCATGGCGACAAGCCGTGGTCCGTACCCTTCGAATTCTATCGAATCCAAAGACTGACGACGAACACGTCGACGAATTCGAAGCAAAACGGCCGATGGTGGCGATCTGCTCCGAGGTGGATCCGACTCTTCCGGGACCAAAATTCTGCGATGTCACCTTTATTTCCCTGAAAACTGGCGAGTCAGTCCATAGTGTTGCGTTCAAGAGTCCCGTTTGCGACGTGCTGGCGAACAAGCGATCTGTGGTCGTAACGTTATTAGAAAAAATTGCAGTCTTCAATGCCAGAACGTTGCAAAATACTATAACAATCACTACCTGCTACACGAGCCCTGGCGCAAATCCAAATCCTGTCGCTTTAGGAACACGATGGCTCGCTTACAGGTACAAAATTTTGTACGGAATTTTATCCTTTGTTCATTTTTAATGATATTAATATCTTTTGTACTAAAGTAGCATGGATCTATTCAATCTTAATTAATCAACTATATTTCGTGATGTTCGCAGCGAAAAAAAATTAATACCCTCTAGGAGAAGCAGCGGCGGTTGCGAAGGTGAAGGTGTGCAGAGTTATACGGCGACGGTTTTGTACGCGGCAAAGTCACTAGGCAAGGGTTTACGTGGATTAGGAGAAACCGTAGCTTCGAGTTTGACTGGCAACTCTGTGTCACCGATGCCCGTCAACAACACGGGAAATGACGTGACTCCTGGCGTCGTTACAATATTGGATCTTCAGGTCGCGAGAGACGAAAAGGAACTAGACGATACAAACGCGGAGGCTGTGATTGCTCATTTTACCGCCCATAGTGACCCGATCGTCGCCATGACCTTCGACCTGACCGGCGCGTTACTGATGACGGCGGACAAACGGGGACATGACTTTCACGTGTTCAAGATTCAACCGCATCCCGGTGGTCCGACATTAGCGGCGGTACATCATCTGTACATTTTGCATCGTGGTGATACCACTGCAAAAGTACAGGTATGATTTATTTCGCACTTTAAGTAGCATTGTACAAAACAGCACCGTGAATCAATTTTACGGTTTTTCTACTATACTTGGAAGAATATCCAGACATTAATATTATTATGAAAACACTTATTGTATTTCTATCGTATCAGGATATGGTGTTCTCAAGCGATGCACGTTGGGCTGCTGTTTCTACCGTGAGAGGTACCACCCACGTCTTTCCCGTCGCGCCTTACGGAGGTCCCGCGGGCGTTAGAACGCATTCAACTCCTCACGTTGTCAACAGGCTGTCTAGATTCCAGAGAAGTGCAGGCCTGACAGACGACGGTACCCGATCCCACTCCCCTGTGTCTCACACGGAGTTACCTCTGTCCACTTATCCCTTTTCGAATCCTAGACTTCCCCCCTATCCTCATCCGACCATACTGCATCCTCTATCGCAGATACGGCAGCCATCCTCTTTAGGCCAGCTTAACAGCTCATCCCAACCCAGGTAGAGTATCGATTCTATAGAATATGGAGAACTGCTGGGAAGAAAAAATCAAACTAAAGAGAAAATTAAAAGACACTTCGCACTTTGCAGTAGACCGCAACAGAGGCAACGGCTACACTCTGACGATAGCGGGACTTTACCTTTAAAGATCTGCGCGTGTTTCGCTCCTCCCAGGGCTTGGATGTACGCGCAACGGGAGTCCAGCAGCAAGGTTGTCAAAAGAGCGGTCGATTCATTGTTTATCATGGCTTGTCACGGAAATATGATACAGTACGACTTGGAACCTAAACCAGCTGCTGGTATTTGACAAATATTTTATTGCATGTTTTGCAAAAGCGTAAGGTATTCTTATTAAATAAAATTTAAAGTTTGCATTTGCTTCGCAGGAGTGCCAAAGGAAAAAGTCTGCGACGACACTATGATCGAATTGGATGTCGAAGCAAAAGGTCAATGGCCACTTTGCAGATCTCCAAATTCCGCAGAACTTTTTGCGCCGTTGCCCCTATCCAATCCCTTGCTCAGTGTTTCGTTCACACCAAAGAACAACCAAGAACTCGACACAGCCGAGGATCGTTGGTTGAGTCAAGTTGAGATCGTGACACACGCTGGACCGAACAGGCGCTTATGGATGGGGCCGCAATTTGTCTTCAAAACTTACAACGCTCCCAGCGGGTTGGTTTTCTCAATTCTCTCGATTAAATCTCTTTAATTGTTTCTTTTTTATTGAAAGTGAAATTTAACGAAACTTATTTGTTATACGTATTTTTTACATCAGAGTTGCCGTTAATCTGGTCGAAGCTGAGACTGTGGAGGTTGGAATCACTGGCTCGCGTCCAGCAAGATCGAAGCCCGTGAACATGCCCCATGCAGCGTCTAGACCGTTAGTGCCAGTCGTCATTGATGGATCCGGAAGTAAGTGCGCCAGTAATTTCAAAAATTGCAAATCACAGTGTTGCGCGTGAATGAGAAATCCTTTATATTATTATGAAAACAAAATAAAAAGAATAGAAATAAAATGTGTTATTTCGACTTGCTAGGTAGCTATGAACAATCACCAAGATTCATGGAAGCTTACGGCGATCCTCTGGACGGCGAGAATGTGGCCGTCGGTAGCTGTGAGAGTCAGCTGAGAGAAGATCTTGCGGAAGCTATGCTGGAGATAACCATCGCGTCACATCGTGCCCAAGGTAAGTGCGCGGTCACGCAACGGAGTCTCACGTTTTAGTCGACGGCACCAAATTTACACGAATGCAGGGTCCAATCTTCGTTTAATAGCAGTAACACCACATCGTCTCTCCCGAAGCGACTAGACTGTTATAATAACTTCGCGCAAGTTTGTATATTTGTGTTTAGATATCTTTCGTATTCATGTGTTTGTACATAATTTTGATTTTGTGCGACCTTTATGTTCTTAGCGATAAATAATTTCTTGTGAATGTAGAGAATGGTGATTGTTCTTTTATTTTCTTTGTTATCTAATTTGCCTGCATTCTCTTATATTACACACTGTTGTATACCGTATTCATTTCTCATGTCCGATAACCGCACAGTCATTCACGTTCTGATTATTACCTCATCAAACGAATGACATTCTTGACATTGTATGTACTCGATATTTTTGTGTATCTCTTGTGTATTGTTTTTTGTTATATACACACAAAAAAAATATATGTGTTTTATATACTTCTTATAAGTATGTCTTATTCATTCGAAGCTCGCAAAGCTTGCAGGGTTATATGTATTATACATATGTGTATATTCGCGTGAAACTTGACTCGGCGTGTTTCGACCTGATGTGTTCTTTTGCTGGCATTATTGAGAAAAAAACAAACAAATAAGATTTTCGAAAAAAAAAAGAGAAAGAAAGACAGAGAGAGAGAGAAAATTATACTCGCCGAAATTTGCGAAATCTCAGATCGATAACAAAAATTATTTTACTCGTAAGCAAATCTTTCCTCTTTCCTAGTAATGTGTTTCCGGTATATGTAACACACAGAGGATGAGATTGCCTTGTGTAGCGTTATATAAGTTTGCGTGGATACAGAACTGGCCAGAGGCAGGTATCTTTCATTATGTCCCCCCGTAACCGTTATTACATCTGAACACTAACAAAGCAAAGACATTCTGTATGTTGACGTCTGCTCTTTATTACGTTTGGAGAGAGAAAACGTTCAGACCGAATTGTGTACCGTCTTTGTACTAACCACGTAGTAGATCTACCGCAGTTTTGCTCGAGCTTTTAGCTTTGTGTATTACCTTAGAAAGAGGGAATTGTTTTGCAATTTATAATACAATACAGTACGTGTTTCTCTTGCGGATGTGTTTCTCTTCTTAAGTTTTGTCTTGACTCCCGCATAACTGACATGGCGGGATGTTTCGGAATGCGATAGAGACCGTTCACAACAGTTTCTTATCGCGCTCACATATATATCTCCTTAATATATGCGCTCGAGATTTTTTTGTTTGTCAAGCACCGAATTTTTCCCAAAGTAGTTGCCAAAATCTCACTCGCATTTATACGTAAAACACTTTCTTTGAATCTGGACGATTCTGTACTGATTTTCCGTTCATTTTCGTATAACATAATCCCGAGCGAGCATGCAAGCGAGCTAATTGTCTCTGTGATAAAACAAAAACAAAACAAAACAAAAAAACAAGAGGGAACTTAAGAGAGAAAGAGAGAGAGAGTGAAAGAGACACGCGCGAGCAGCGACTCATAATATTGATACCTGCCAACGGCTTTTTCTGTTACTAGGGAGGCGTACAGTAATTGAGAGGGTGGGTCAGCCGGTAACTAAAATCGTCAACCCTCACACCGGCACCGTGATTACCGTGTCGGCCGACGAGGATGAGGACGCAATTAGTTCCCTACAGGAGTACGACTCCGCTGCGGAGGAGATCCATGCACCTAGAAGCGTGTGTGCCGAGGAGGGACCGGCCTCGCTCGGCGCGGCGGACCTCCCCGATGAACCGGCGAGCCGGACATTGAACCGCGAGCACACCGAGATCTGCGCGGAGATGCGCTCGGCGAGCGAGCCGGCGATTGACAGCGTCCCCGACGAGAGCATACGCGAGCTGCAGGAGCGTCGCGCACTCTGCGCGGAGATGGCGACGACGACCGCGGTGTTGATCGACTACGGAAAAGAGGAAGCTTTCCGCGATGTGCCGACAAGTCTCAGTCTGTGTGCCGAACAAGGTGAGATCCCGAGCAGCCCGATGACGCAGGCGAAAGAAACGTTGTGGTGCAGCGGCAAGAACAACAAGTTTGGTAAACGGGGAGAAGATTATCGCAATGAGGCTCACGAGAGACACCTTGCCAAGGCGAAATACGTTGTCAGCTACGACGACGAGAGCGTCACTCTGATGGAGAACAAAACTATGCAAGTCGAGACGGCGCAGTCGAGCGCGGACGAAAGATCCAGAAAATTTTCAAAGAAAATTGATCTCGAAAGAACCTCATCGAAGAAATCTTCGTCGGACGTTTCCGATCACGCGCAGAAACGTCCGATCGAACAACGCACAACGCGTATGGGAAAGCATACGGCCAGAGAAAACAAAGAAATCGAAGACGTAAAGGAGGAGAAAGATACTGACAAGAAGAGAGCCGAAACAAAGACGCATAAAAATGACAAGATAAAAAACAAAGAAGAGAGGAATCCTGAAAGGGATCAAATGACGTCCAAGGACGAAGAGATTAAAGACGCGAAGAAGGACTATCCTATCAACTTGTCTAAGCCAGAAATGACCACCGACATAACTTCGAAGAAAAAAGATTTAAGTGAACTTGCGTCGGAAGCGGACAAATCTACTGATGACTGTGACGAGTTACCGCCATTGGATCCTCCGCCAATGGACGATTTCAGTTCCATAGAGTATCAAATGGTAGAGCCATGCAACTACGCCGCTTTCACATCTACTCAATCTGACGATGATATCGAGCACATCCACGCGTCCGAAGTGATGCAGATGCGCGCGAAGAACGACAACAAGTACAAAGATGCGGGTGCAGTCGGCGGCTGCGCGGCGCAATTGGCCTCTCCTTCGGCGCAACGGAAGAGCAGCAAGAGCACAATCTCGGACGACGATCTGGAGTACATACACAGCTCTGATCTCTGTCTGGATTCGATGAATTCGGAACGAGGTGACGCCGATACGATAAAGCTCGCGAGAAGAATGAGCAACGACAGTTGCCTGCGCAAGAGACACAGCAGGCACACCTTATCTTCCGACGACGACTTGGAGCACGTTCAGCACTCCGAGATTCGCGAATTGGAGCAGAAAGAATTCTCAACGCAGGAAGCGGCGACAGAACAAGAAACGAAGTCCAAGTCGAGCAAGAAACAGAAGGATATTATGGTGATCGAGAAGAGCGACTCCGCGGAAACCGCGGAGGTTACCGTGATATACAATCCCGTAGAAGAGACTTTGCCTAGATCGGAAGAGATCGACAGATGCGGTTCCGCTGATCACGTCAACGACAAACCGGAAGGCACTCAACCGAGCCCCACGAGAAAGTCCAAGAGTCGCTCGAAAAAGGCGACTTCGTTGTGGTTGTACACAAGCAAACGGACCTCTCAGACTACCGACAGCGATATCGTCGAGATCATCGACATTGACGCGTTGCAAAAGGCCGAGATGGATGCCGCCGTGGTGCCGGAGTGCAAGGTTTTGCTCACGGCCACCGAGACCGCTGGGACGCGCGTCAAGAAATCACGCAAGAGCAAGAAGTCACATGTGGACAGTCAGTCCTCCGCGAGCTTCTCACAGGAGAACAGCTCGATAGAGCTTCCTCAATCCGCACCTTTGCCTCTACTCAGCTCATCCAAGGTGAAAATGGCGGAATTGCAGGAGGCCGTGCAAGAAGAGACGCTTGTGAACACGTCCAAGTCGAGCAAAGAGTCGAGAACTCAGGATTTCTCTCCTGTGACGGAGATATCGTGGAGCTCGATCGTGAAGAAAAGTATAACGTCGGATTCGCAAGAGGTCCGTAAGGAAACGGATCTCGAGCCGTTGGTGGAGATCGAGGAGAAGCTGGGAATCGGCGAACAAGCGAAAAAGCTCGAGGCGAAATTCGACGACAAAGATGACTCCACGTTTCTGGAATTCGCGACACATAGAACGCGCGAGCACAAGTGCTTCAAGTCCAAGGACGAGGAAGACAGTGTTTTTGACAACAAGACGACGATGAAGGAAAGCTTTCCCATAGACTTTCCCACGTCCTGTGGAAAATCTCTTCGGAAAGAAAAAGGCAAGAAAGAGAAAGGCGCGAGTGACAAATCGTCTAAATTCCAGTGGCACGAAGGGGATTACGATACGGCAGAGGAGGATAACGTCGATGAGAGCACAACAACGACGGTGAAGGAAAATTTTTTCGAAAGTTTTCTTCTAGACCTTCCCGCGTCCTGCAGATCTCTTCGTACAGTCGAAAAACGTTCTGTCAGGGATTCCAACGTCACAGGGTCCGGTAAATCTGTTAAACCATCCAAGTTTCGTTGGCACGAAGGGGATTACGATACGGCAGAAGAAGACAACGTCGACGAGACTACGACGTTAGAAAAGAGTTTCCTCGTAGATCTCCCCGCGCCCGGTAGACCTGCCCGGATAATAAACAAAGAACCTCGCGCGGACAAGAATTTGTTCAACGTCGCGGACGACACGACGCTAATGAGACCATCCAAGTTCCTTTGGCACGAGGGCGATACGGCGGAGAAAGACAGTGTCAAGAAGACGAGCACGGCGAGCACGACGATGACGACGACGGAGGAGAGCGTCCACGTAGAGAATTACCTTCCTACGCCGATAATAGACGAAGAACTTGAGAATATAGCGAGCGTCGCGGCACGAGTTAAGGCCCGTCAGAACGAGGGGGATAACGAGTCAGCAGAGAACAGACCTCTTCTCACCACGGAAGTACCGATCGTCGACGAGACACGTCGAGGTAACTTCGCAGCCGAAAGGAGAGAATCGCAAAGAGAATCTTCTTTGCAGCTTCAACCGCAGCGGCAGGTGGAAGAAAGCGGGACCGAACGAAACGATCCGGTTTCCATGAAGGCGCTGATATCGCCAGTGGACAATTTGATTCGCGCGGAGTTTGCGGAGAAGCTGCGAAACGAAGCCGCGGAACATTCGAAGAAGACGCCCGAGGAGGCGGCCGTGAAGAAATCGAGCGTCAGATCCAAGCGGAGGAAGCAGCGTAGATGAGTAGAGGATTGCTGCATGGACATGCGTAGGGCCAGCCTTGCCCTCTACATACTCCTGATGCAAGTAACGGGGGTGGATTAGCGTTCGTTTCAGGAAGAAACGATCGAGAACTTAGCATGATTGTGCGCGAACGTTACTAAAGTTACTTCGCACCGGGTCTTGCGTAATCGGCGTGTGTTTCGCTACAATGATGATGACAACTGTCTAAATTTCGTTAAAACAATCTTCATTAGAGACGGTTTAAACATCTTCCGACATAAAAAAACTTGGCACTTGAGATGATTTGAAAAATAATTGTGATATGATCAAACTGCTAGAGAAAACTATATGAATTATTTGTTTTTTCAAAATTTTTGAAGAGTTCTTATTCCAGAGTTGTTAGCGAGAACACACGCACGCGCGCGCGTAATGAACACTACATTTTAGCGGGGCAAGGTTGTGTTCCGACATTCATAGGATGTTATCTAGGACGCTTTCGACGTTTGTTCTAAATGGGGTGTAGAACCAAACGGGAGAGCTCTTATAGAACAGAATCCTTTCACACTTCTGCGTCTTGGCACTCGAGTAACCATGTAGCGATTTCAATTCTACTGCCTTAGATCATAAAAAAAAAAAAAAAAGAGAAACAACAAAAGTATTAAGTTTGGGTATATATATATATATGTATATCGTTGCCCACTATCAGTAATTTAATTGTTCGGTCAACAAGCAAACTGATGTGACAAACGATCGGCCATTAGGTGTTCATTTGCAGGGCTCACCTTCAAGCTCTGTTCCCTCGAGTGACGATCATCATCATCATCATCATTATCCGGCACGCAATATAGATCAATACATATATATACATATATGTACATATATGTATATCCCTTTGTTGTAGCGCAAGGTGTTCTCATTATAAAATCTATCAAGCTTTCAAACACATCTTTACTGCCATAGAGATTATGCTTTTTGACCGGGTATACTGTCAGTATACTGCCCTTGTTTTTTCGCTGAATTGTAGTATTTTATTAGATTCGATTAGAAATGTGAGTTCTAACTAATAACACAAATCGCGCTTAATTTAATTGTACATAATTCTTTGTGCACCTTTGTGCAATATATATTTATTTATTTTTGAAACACATTTTAGAAGACTCTCTATATTTATCGATCGTGTGTGCTGCTAATATTCAGACGAATATTCTTTGACAGTTTGTCGCTAAAAATAATTATAATAATAGTAAAATTACTAATAGTACGAATTTGAAAAAAAAAAAAGAGAAACGAATAGCAAATTGTTATTATTTCACGCCTGAATCACACAAACCTAGGCCCATATTATACAAGCTTCTATCGTCACATTAATAATGCGAGTTCAATTTCATTTTTGTAACTTCTAATTTGTCTAGCGAGAATTCTGTTTATTTATTTTGTTATATGCGCAAACATCAAGTACTTTATCTCCAATTTGTTTTAAAATTGTTTTAGTATGAAATGTCATAAGCTCTCGAAAGAAAAAAGAAAGGAAAGAAAAGACAAATAAAAGTCAGTACAGACAAATTCGATACCTGATTATAAGATATAATCATGAGATTGAAACAATCTTATAATTGTATATACAACATCGAATTTGTCTATAGGATTTTTTCCCCGGGCTGACGTTTTTTTTTTTTTTTTGTTTTTTTTGAATTTTAATTAATTATAGAGCTGAACATGACTGAGAAATAAAAAATGGTGCGTCAATCGGAAAAATATCCTTAAAACTCATGTTTTTATTTTTTTATTAGATGTTTTATGTTTCTTTTGTTAATTTTTTGAATTGATAAGTAAATTATATTTATAAAAATTATAATTATAAACTTACATAGTACAAATATTGTGTAATTAATATATATATTTAATTCACATTAATTAATATATATTTAATTCTTATAATTAGAAAAAAAAACATAATAACATCTTACAAAGCGATTTGATGCAATTATGTGATATGTTGTTATACTTGTCTGCACGTATTTGTTGGTTTTTCGAAATTTTTATTTATTATCTTTACGTTTGTAGATATGCTTGACAAAATTTTCTCTTTTTTGTTGTTCATTTCAAAACGTTTATTTATTCTTTTAACTTTATATCATTCTCTGATATCTTCGAAGTTTTACGTTCTACAATTTTACTTTTTTTTTCGCATTTTCGAGTGGCCTACGCAGGCGCGTAGTTAGCTTGTGTAAACATTTTACTTTTAAATGTTAATTCTTGCGAGATGGAAAATGTCAAAGAAAAACAAAAAAAAATCATGTAAAACGTGTTCGATGTTGCCGATGGTGACGTATAAAAACATGTGTGTGTTTAGGTGTAATATTGCGTTTTTTGTGTCGTAATTATTAGATAAAGATAAAAAACAGAAAAGAAACGATATATCGTTCGTGCGAGAATATATTTAAAAGAGAAAAACAAAGAGAACTACTTGTAATACAAAATTCAGTAGTCTCGCGACTCAGCAACTCCCGTCACAAATGTTGTCACAATCGTTATAATATAAAACTAAAATATTACGAAAGAAACTCAAACGCGGAGAAGTATGTTCTTGAGACAAATAGTTTTATTGACCTGAAGATCTAACCGTAAAATCATTTCGGAAAAAGAGCAAAGAGGATGTGGAGGATGTTTTATTCGCGAAAAAAAATTGTTTTTACCTGTTCGTCAGCACGTGGTGAAGCAATGTACATTTCTCTCGGAAGAAAATCTGCTGATGATAAAAAAGAAAAACCTGCTCTATCTCCGCTACTGTTAGAAATATAATAAACGAATATACAGAGTGTGATTAATTGAAAAGACACTACAGTTGTCTTGTAGAATCTCCCGCAAATAATTTGAATTCATCATCGGCGAAGTAAAACATTCACACGACTCACCCTCTCGACTCTTTAAGAAGAAATTCTTTATTAAACTGTGATGTTTCCTCAGCTGATAGTGATCTCGATCTAAATGGCATTAGATATTTTATGAACAGCGTATATATACACATACGGGCTTGTTGCGTCTACTCGTAATTAGATCGGAAGTCTTGTCGCACGTTTGATCTTCGTCGTGATTACATCGTTACATGCAGGCATGTATCACATAGGAAAAAAAAAGAGAGAAGACAAAAGAAAAGAGAAACGATTTATGATTTCCGACAAATTTACTATGCGTACAGTGCGTGTCGGGGATGTGTGCGTGCGTGCGTATGTGAGAAGAGAGCGTTGATCGTATAATCGATTGCGAAAAAAAAAAAAAAAAAACAAATTGTATTATAACGCTTTTGAAAACGATACTTCGGTCCTCATATCGTTCTTATTAGCGATACATTCGATAATTGCGATAATTACGAGCGTTCAAAAGATGCGTTTTCCGTTCGCATGTGTTTCTGGCCTTACGAGAGAAGAGGAAAACACTTTAGAAGTATATAAACGTCCAAAAATTGCAAAGCGCACTTTATACACAATCACACAGTCGAATTCTCGATTTAATAATCTTTTGGATTTTCTCAGAGAAGAAGTATTATTTTTTTCTTTTTCGGAGCCAATGTTCGTGTGGATATTACCTAATGGTATATAGAAGTTTTTGTTCTACGAATTAATACGCTCATATGCGTATTAATTTATAGAATAATTTCTAATCTTATTTTCTTTGTTTTTGTGTGTATATCGAGTTATTACAGTTTATCTGTGTATCTACCTGAGTAGTTAGGAGCAATTAACCAGTATTTTCCTTTTAAACGCGCGCAGAGATATTCTTTTCCATACGACATGGCCGACACCCTATGTATTATTTATCGCGATTTACGGGGCAAATCGACATCTCGCAATAACAATCTTCGGGTAATCAACACAGTTTCGATCTGTGTGTACATCGGCAGCTACAACGTGATATAACAATATTTTTTATTGAGATTTCTTTTTACAGTAAGACAATCCATTCGAATAATAGTAAAAAGAAATGTAACAAAAGCGATATATTATCGGTCTTATAAAATAAAATTGAGTCACTAGTAAGTATTGCTATTTGTATAAATTATTTCTAAATTATTACTTTATACAGATACGTTAGTTTTCACATACAGACACTGGCGTAAATGTCTTTATGAAGTTGCCTCTTTTATTATTGAGACATAATTGGTGCAGCTTCATGTGTGAAACCAATGATTTACGCCAATATCTGTATTTATTTAAGGTGAGAATATCAGTATAAAAAACAAAAAAGAATCATAGTATAAAAATAACATAATCAATCCGGAAGCCGTGCGCATAAACTTTTTGCAAGTTTACTCAATAAGAATGTGTAAGAAGAAAAATATGATAATACGTATTGTTTTTTCCGTATGATATATATTATCATTATATATTGATTATTTTCTATTTTACGATATATTTAATTTTTAGTATGTTGCATGATGTATATGTGATAAAAATTGAAATATATATTTTAAGACCGACAATATATGAACTTTTTGCCGCTGTACACGTCGGTCGTTACGGAAGAAGGCAATAATTGTGATTAAATCATCAAATATATGTACCGTGCGATGAACCTTTGTCTTTGCCGAGATTCGCAAATGCAAATGATAGTCGATAGATGATATATTTTCGATTTTACTTTCGTATTTATTCCTGTAACTTTATAAATAGGTGAAACGCAGAAAAAAAAACATTTTTTCTCCGATGTTGTAAGCTTTAGCTTGTAGAAAACGTTTAGTGTGCTTGATGTAAGAACTCTTTTGTCAGTCTCGTTCGTTGGCCCTTTGTCTCTCGTTCTCGTAAATGATTCTGATAACAGACTGCTTAGAGAGATTTTTCACTCGTGATGTCACAATGCCAAAGTTCGATGGACAAAGTTCTGTTTAACGTTAATTTACTCAGTTTTTTTAGTTTACAAACTCCGATCGGAAATTCCGTTCGAGCGCGCACTGGGTGACGGCAAAAATTAAAAGAAACTTGAACGGTACAAATGTTGCGTAAAGAAAGTACGAAAAAATAATAAAATTACACGTCATGGCGATTTTGTAATTTTGATCAACTTGAACAAGATGTTTCATCAGTGCGTGCGAGAATGACGCTCAGTATTATTTTCTTTAGTATATCATTGTGCACTTTGTTAGCCGCGTTCTATTTACTCGTAATCGATGAATGACGATTGACTGTGCAAACTGCAAGGAATACCCACATCGTACGAGGACATGTTATGCTACATAATTCCCCATCGTTCGCTGTCGCGCATACAATACATATCGCAGTTTGCGAAAGAGAGTGCAAAGTCTTATCGGAAAAATCGCGAAGATTTGCATAAATACCGGAGATTACAATATGGAGATTTTTAATTGAATAACGTTTATATAATTCTCAGAATTTACGCGGGCGTGATACACAGAATAATCTATGTAAATTTCCGTCTGATCTGATCGATTCCGTTTTTTTTTTTTTTTTTTTTTCCACGGCACTCCTCTTTACAAAGAAGCATTACAACGTAGACACTAAGCGGTGTTTCCATTCTGGAAATAATTGACGAAAAAGTACAACATTGTTATCTACTTTAAATACACACATATACTCCCAGAAAAATATTTTTTGGTGTTGATACTATAATAAAAAAAAAAAAAAAAATTGAAAGTGTCAATTTTAACTGGCGAAAAAGTTCCTGTGATTCGAAATAGTATCTATGAAACAAACACCGAATTGACACTGTTAGTTGATTTTTTTTTTTTTTTGTTGTTGAATCGAGCAACGTTGAAATACACGTAATATACCGTACATATATCTTACAATTTCATTACATAATTGAACGAATCGTCTACGAGAAGTGAAGAGAAAGGAAGCGAACAGGGCGCGATGCTGTTTTCTTCCACGGTGTAAAATCGTTTGTGGCGGAAACACGCCGGAATGTATTGTAAAATGCACTAAAAAAAAAAAAAAAAAAAAAAAAAAAAAAAACAAGAATTACCTAAACGAATCATGTTCGACATGCGCGCGAGACGCTTGACTCGCGGAAGAAGCGTTTCCCTCATTGCGGGGGCGGTTGCTAAGTATATAATTTAAGAGAAAAAAAAAAGACAAAAACGATAAAACGAAAATAAAAGTATACAGCCATAACGCAATACGCCATGCTATTTTTCTTGAAAAGTTTCTCGTCCTCTTATTAACTTTTTTACATGAAATACGCATATAATTCGTGTAGATTTGTGTGTTACTCGCACATCTCTAATGTTAAAGTCTCTCGTATTCTCACACCCCTTTCATCGACTATGAATTTTTCATTCCTCAAAGGATTCGCTCTTATCATTTATATGTATTAAGTGAATATTGAACAACAAAATCACAGCACAATTTTTAGTCTACTGGTGTCGTTTGTGTGTACACGTGAATGTAGATTTGAAGTCAAATACAATAATTTATTTACACAGTCGGTCGCGAAAGTATCCCGAAAAACGCGAGAGAGATGTAGAAATGAAACATGTGTAATTGTAACTTATTTGGAGTCTTTTTTTCCATTTGTGACTCGTTCAAAATACTTTTGCGAGTTGACTGAGTGTAAAACATCATCGGTCTTAAGGAGAAATTTACTAACATACATAAATCACAAGATATGATTAACTCGGAAACTCTCGGTTCTTTTCAATTTTATCTACCTTATTCTTTTCATTTAATTACATGTCTCTTCTCTGTTTCCTTTCGCAGTGTAAAAATTATTCATTTCAATTGCTTCGTCTTTATATTCAAAATTATTCGCTAGTTTTCAACATGCACCACTAATTAAATACTTAAATGTGTTATTCCAGCTTGACAGCTCTGTCCTTAAGACCAATGACGCGCAAGCTGAGAGAGAGACAATCTCATAAAAGTGATAAGCTTCTTCGGCGCGACGCTAGTCTTTCTTGCGACGATTTTGAGAGGAACTTTCCCCGGTCGTCGATCCGACGTTTCACCCGTTGTGTTCTTTTTTCCAGGTGGCAGTCAATCGTTGGCCAGTTACGAGGACCTGAGCTCCAGCAGTTTCAGTTCCACCAGCAGGGCGTCGGATGCGAGGAGCTCGCCGACCCCCTCGTACGGGGCCGAGACCATGATGGTGTTTCCCAGTGACACCAGTGGCTCCATTTGAGATTATTTGAGATGCGCGGCCATGCTTCCCAAGTGGCTGCGCTGTCTCAGATAAGGAAAGAGCGAAACTGAAGAAGATGAGGAGAAAGAAAAAATCTTCTCTGTTTCAACGGAGGAAGAAAGAGGGAAATGCCACATTTTATTCTAAAATTCCATCACAACACGCGCACAGAAAACAGACACACAAGAGGACAGACAGTGCGCGAAACAGAATGAACGTACGACGAAGACTAACGGGAAACGTTAAATCTAGTGTTGTCAAAATTGAACGGGAAGAAAAGAAAAATAGCTGAGAAGAGGATTTGCAAACGCAATGAGAGCGCGCGAGGAGATGCGCGCTTTTGCCATGCAACTTTTTTCGAAAAAAAAAAGAGTGAAAGAGAAAAAGTCACGCGTGTGTTTTGCCATTATCTTGTTTCCTCTTTGATTTCTTTGCCAGCTCCTAGTTCGCTTCACTTGTACGTGCAGTCGCGCGGAGCACGAGAGACACACTTTCTTCCGGTACGTGCAAACCTCCTGCGGAAAATGAATGGCGTAGGAACGAAAGTGATTTTTCATCAATTTTCCTGGCGCATTTCGCAGAAAGAGAGAGAGAGAGAAAGAGAAAAAAAGAAAAAGAGAGAAAAAAGAAAAGAAAGGCAGAACAAAATATATTACGTTTCTCGTGTATCTATTTCTATATATATTACACATAAATCTCTCTCTACGCTGTTTTAATACTTAAGAGACTATTTTACGGTAAACGCTGATTATATACATATATTAATCCCTATATTTTTATACTTTTTGGTATATATACATTTCTCTCCGTGGACATCGTACATTTCTCAAGGTGGTCTACGTTCGTGATAATCGCATTTTGTACATCCCTTTCCTGCCCCTCCCCCACAACGCTCCTCGTGCAATCCGTCGGACATAATATTCGCGATCTATCATTTGTACATCCGGATATTTCCGATTTTTGTGAAACATCGTTTCTCCCCCGCCGTGCTCATCGGCGTATGTCGATCATATTTCGAAGCAGGCCTTCGAACAATGCGTTTGTTCGATACATCACGTTTTAAAAAAAATCGCACCGCAATAAGAGAAACAACCTTTTCTTCAATTGTCTTGTCAATTTGATTGCAAGTGGAATTTGAAAGCTTTTATCCGAAAGATTTTCGAAATCAATTCGCGCCGTTTTGTTCTCCCTTGCCATTAAATTTCACTCACTCGTCCAGTGAGTGAATTCCTGTTGAATTCGCGTCGAGTCACGAACTTATACATAATTCGGCACGGATTATTCGAGTACGCGACTTCACCACCACCTTCATTCTCGCAACGAGCAATTCGTGATCGTTGCTTAAACAATACCGTGAATTAATCTCCCATATGAGTGCAATATAAATTGATTAGATAATGCAATATGTGCATTATTTTTCACGATTTTGGTAAAACGCATTGTGTCAAGGCGCGGCTTAAAGTAAACAAAGTTTCTTCGAGAGTTCGTTCCTACTCCATCGCTCGTTCGCAAGCGCGACGATTATCTGTCACGCGATATAATATCTAAGATCGAGCGGAAGTTAACAACAACGTCGTTTTAACGTGTCAGCAGCGGGTGTGAACGAGATGTGAACGAGATCGGTTTTTAGCTAATTTAGCGTGTGAAGTAACGCGATGTAGCGTGCGCCAGAGTATTACCACGAAACTTCGGCAAACAATTTGCATCCATTATACACACATGTATATACATATTGTAATTCTTTTTAGTGAAATTTATACACAAGGATCAGTCTCGTAAACATTACACTCGGCCGAGAAACTTTTTGGAAAGTCTTAGTCTTTTTCTCCATTTCAACTCGAAATAAACACTTTTGACAATCTTCAATCAAATTCCATTTTGTTCATTTCTCTCTGACTCTTCGCGTTATCGCTGTTATTCGGGAAAAGAAAAATGTTTTTTGAGAAAATTTATTTCTCTTCAAGTTGTTGTTTGATTTGTTTGTAGAGACGCGGTGTAATGTTTGCGAGAATAATCCTGTCCGTCGCATCGATTGTCATCGATGTCGGCGAACGCGACACAGCTTGACATTCAAGAAGTGTGTAAACGTCAAAAGTTACAAAGCAAATTACCACAGACTGTAGACGCAACCGACGGGCCAAAAACCTTAAGTATCTAGACATTGTATCAAACGCAATCAGGGTAGGAAGTCGTAGTGCGATCTTGAGCAGCAGATTTCCCAAACAATTTTCTAGAACCGATTTTCGTGGAATGCCTAGTAGCGCTTCTCTTTTCTAAGTGATATATATATATATATATATGTCTACGTATATATATACACACATACACATGTACACACACATAGTGTGTGTAACGAGATAGCGTAATAATATTAGCGAGTAAACGCGCGCGCGATCGGTGTCGCCTGGACTCGAAAGAAGCGAAAGATCATTAGCGATTTCTAGATTAATTAGATGATATAGCGTATATTGTGGAATCTTGATATTATCATCATATCCGCGTAGATACGTATAGTTTTTTGTAGCGAGCGCCGCTTGCCACGGCGATTTGTACAGAAAAGAAGAAGCGTATAACAAGTGCATGGCAAAGACTTGATCTCACCTCCGTGTCCGGACTCTTTCTTCTATCTTCTTCACTTTTTCACTTTCTTCCGTATGGTCCGCGAGTAGTTTCCGACGAAAAGTTTTAGAAGCGCGTCAGACGCCGCGTCTGATTTTATCGCGAATTTTTTTCGCTCTTGTTAGACGGGAGAATCGTTTTTCCCCATCTCTCTTTGGAAGAAATTGGCAATCGTTGGGGAAATACGTTCGGAGAAATACACCGAAAAATTTTATAGAGTAGACTTCGACTTCGTACGCACTTTGACAAAAAAAAAAAGTACGTAGATCGTGTCGTATCGTCGACATGTTGAATCGAAAATTTTTAATCCATGGACGTGTGTGGTTTTCCGGTGAAAACTTGCGAAATGATTTCGAATATCTACACCGAGAACAGATTTCTTGAAGAAAAAATTATCTGTTAAAGATTCGAAAAAAAATACAAAAATGAATCGTAAGAAAGGAAGAAACAAAAGTGATCCTCATGATCATTCTCTTGTGCGTCCAGAGAGATTAAAAACCGCGTAATCTCGTTGCACCGAATCAAATGGATACGCGATGCACGCGTATATTTTTCTACCTCTTACTTTCCGATAGGGCGACGTCGCGGAGAATATCGATCGAATATCGTTCGTTCTCTCCCCGGCATTATCCTAGACAGGATAACGAGTCCACCAGGCTCCGACGCGCAACGCACGATATAGTCGATAATAATTGTAATAATCGTAACGAAAAAAATTAATTAACCCACTGGATAGGGAGTTTTTATCCTTCGAACGCACGCTCTCGAGAGTCGATTAAAAGAGTGTCCTTGATCCCCGGTGAACCGATTCTCTTGTCTACGATTTTTACATGTCGGTCGAGACGAGATTTTATATATATATCCATTGTAATAAGATGCACAAATAAGAGCTTTAAGACTAAAAAGATAAAAAAAAAAAAAAAAAGAAAGAAACGAAAGCTGTGCGAAAAAAAGTGATTTAAAATATCTCGTTTTAATTATCTTTCTTTGTTTTAAATTTGACACACTTGCGTGTTGTTCGTAGGATGAACTATCTCTGCTCTAAAACATCTCCTGAAGTTATCTCTCTTGCGGGAGAGTTGAGCGTGTTTGTTTGCGAGAAACACGAAGAAACGAAGAAGAGACGCGTTTTGTTCAATCAAAAAGATGTGAGAGCTGCGGAATGTTTTACTATGTAATCGGGTCTCGAGAGCCGAACGCGCTTATTAATCCTTTAATTGTCAACGTACAACGCAGACAGCATCCAGCGAGACATATTAGGTGCCTTTAGAATTCCCAATCAGCCGTATGTAGAAAAGACAGAGAGAGAGAAAGAGAGAGAGCGCATGATGCATGTAGATCATTGTACCGACTCGTTCTTAATCTGAGAGAAAACAGCGTGCTGCGAGTAAACGGACGCGATTCGGTATGCCGATTTGTATAATTCGTATATGTGAATATATATAATATATATATATCTCAGATGTACGGAATATTTCGATCTGATGCTCACGACGGATATTGACATTTTCTATTTTCATCATTGAATTTTCTCGGAAAGCTCAATCTTCTAGAAATAAATTATGTATCGTTAGTGATAAAGCACTGAAGAACTTCAGCAAATTTATAAATTGACGATGTCGAGTCGAGTTCTTTGTGCAAAAAAAAAAAAAGTTTAAGCAGAATTTAATCGCAATTTAATTAATGTTGTCGCATAAAGTTATTTAATAGGGATTTTACTTTATATAATTATATTTCATTGGGCATTCTCTACTCTACTTCGTAAGGAAAAGTTAATCTTTATTAAAGGATATTATAGGACTTTGATTGTTATTGAAAAACGTCACACATTTAGCGCTTTATGAGACATTATTACTGTGAAATAGTTTTAACAATTTTGAAAATTAGTAACGAACGAGATCGCGCGCAGACTGTCGCAGCGGACTTTTTTGCTACGCGAGGATCGATTGAATTCTTCACCGAAGAATATGCAGTGTACGACGGTAGAACAATTTATATAAAACAGAATATAAAACAGAAAACTACCGAAGTGATCGAGTGAACGAACTTGAGCAAGCGAGCACTGCGAACGCAAAATGCCAACTTTTCCAGAGACTGCAATTTTCTTGAAAAATTGTCTTTCGACACATCCGCGGTTGAGATATTAATCGATAATCTGTAGGAAAAGACTTTTCCTATACATACTCTTCTCTTTTTTTTTTTTTGAGTTGAGATATTTCGGAAAATACTTTTTACTCCGAATTTCTCTTTAAGTAAAAATAACTATATTCCCGATTTGATAGAAAGTTAAACTTTATCTCACGATATTGTAGAACATTGCTTTTACTTAAACAGTTTTAACACATTAAAGCAATAATTGAACTTTGAGAAATTTGACTCAATCTTTGTACAATCCTTTTCCAAAGATATTGTCTCAACTTCTATATTTCCATGTAAAACAAACGATTTAACGAAGATTCTTATATCAATCAATTGAAAAAAGTTCTTGCGAACTGTTCCCGTCGCCGCACCGACTGAACTGAACAATTTGCATATTGATTATACATTTTTATAATTTTTTTTTGGTTTGTTTTAATACTTCGATGACAATTTACGTTAACGGACAAAGAAGAAAGATCGCGAAAACATTCCACACGAGACTACAAACGTCATCGAGAGATTCATCGATCTTGTCGCACGATTCAAATAAGAATAAATTAAATGAAGAAAGAAAAAACGTAAATAAATATAAATATATTTAAATGTGTATATACGTACATATATATGGGCGTATGTGTGCGTATATATGGACATAGATGTAGATCGCTGATTGTACTTCTGCCGACGTAGACGCAGAGCACCTTTGTATATCGTGAAAAATTTTTGTCCTCTTGTGCGATGCGTTTGTAAAATGTGATTCTCGTCGAGAGAAGGTGATCGTGAGCGAAGTGCTGTGATTGCGAGGCCGATTGGCGCTGATTAGCGGCGATCGGTGATGATGCGCCGGGACAATGGTCGACGTATAATTCTTTGTAAGCTGCATCCGCGATTTTCAAATCCGCCGACAGCTCGCGAAAAATCTCCTATAATCGACAGATATGGATTTATTTTGCGAATCTGACGAGCAATCTGACGAGTCGAGAGTTTTCAGAATGAAAAGTGAATTGTTTTGTCATTTATCAAATTGTTTTTTTTTTTTTTTTATTGTTACTTTTTCTTGTTTCTTTTTATTCTCTTTTTCAATCTCCGGTACAAAAATCTTCCGGGAATTTTTTTTCAAAAATAAAACAATTTCTCGAGGCTTTGATTTTACGCATATATTATTGTGAGATTTGCGCAGTCGGAGAGGATTGGAAAATCGCTGCTGCGCGAAGTGACGTGCACGTGTGCATGGAGAGAGAGAGAGAGAGAAACAGTTAAGCAGATTGTGATGAGCGAAACTATTTGACGAGGTCTCGCGGTGGCGTCGATGCAACAAAACAAACACCACCAGATTAAGTATCACGACGACAGATTAAGCAGAAAAAAGAAAAACGAGAAAGAAACGAAAGAATGCGAACACAACACATGTACCGTTTTTCTCACAAAGAGAAGAGAGACAAGATATGTCTCTTATCTAAACGCAATGTCGTGATATCGGAGGTGTTCGGTGTAACGGTTGTGTCCAATATCATATTTGCGTCGAAGAACTCGAGGAAATTAATTTTACAGCAAAGATGAACTTTGAGAGAGAGAGAAGTGCTCGACTCAGAGATTAATCTTCTTGAGTTTCTTTTTTTTTTTCGAGAGGAGATTACGTTTCGAGATTTTTTTTTCTTCGTTACGGACGCGTTTGAGATGCGCGTTTTTTTCGACGCAGAGAAAAAAGCCGGGATATCGATTCCGGGAACGAACGGATGAGGGATGTTCGCATGTGTATGACACCGCGTCACTTCGGCCTACGTATATAGCGGTTTTTTCATATATTTTACTATATTACACGTATTTTGTCAGGGCTGAGAAGACACAGCTGCTAACTAAACACAAAAAAAAAGAACTATGTATATCTTATACATATTATATATATATACAAGATACATGAATAGCGTGTAAGTGTAACACTTTGTGTGTCACATGTATACAACCAACCCCCGTGATTGACACGGGGCTCATAGTAAAAAGATTCTTAAAACAAAAAAAGAAAAAAATAAACAAATAAACGCGGAGCCGGTGCTCCCGGAATCCCGCTGAATGCCGGAGAATTTCCCCGTCGGGAAGAATCCATTCCGGGATTCCGACGCCGCTCTCCTTTACCTGTGAACGATGTTTTGTAATCGCGATGTGTGGGCGCGGACGAATTTCTTTGAAAACAAATAAAAGATTTTTAACGACTGCAACGAGGAGAAGAGTCTCGCAGTGTGACTGTTTATTTCTGCCTTTATGTCATATGGTTCTTGTCTCTCTACGTTGTAATCAGTCTTCGTATCTTCACCGCCATCGTCTACTTGACAATTTTCGACAAATACATTTTACACATTCGCAAAGATTTTCGCAAAGTTTCCTATCTTAAATATTGTTCATAAACGCTGTAAATTATCTTCTGATCTCGGGCTTATTTCTCACACGAAACATTTTACTACGAGTGAAGTAATTAAAAATGGTAAAGAGCGTGCACGTACCTAGCGTTGATCGTCATTATACGCACTTTCGCTGTTCAATTCGGCGAGAAAGTAGCTCTTGAGACACGCGATTGTTGATTTGTTCTTTACTTACGAGAGAAGCACTTGCACACACATCGGAAACTTTTCGATGAATCTCACGACGACAACAATCGCGGGAAAGACGAAACAATCGAGGCGCTCCTCGACGCTCTTTCTCTGTGACTCACTTCACGTTTCATATCGAAGAACGATTCTCGAAGTATCGATGCGAGCGAGTTTATCGATAAAGATCGAATTCGAGACTTCACGAATGCTTTTGAAATGGATTTTACATTTTTTTAACACATTATTTTGTGTCAAAAAATTAATAAAATAGTGAAATACGATTAGAAATGTTTTAAGGATTTTTATTGAAAATAATAAAATTTTACGCGCGAAACACATTCGAGACGCACAAACACACAGAACACGAAATGCAAGAAATATACATGTTCACTCAGGTGAATTGGCATTCAGAAGAAAAGATTTATTTGCTAATCATTTCACAGTATCATGAATATAAGAAGTTACAAGTTTTCAAGAAGCCGAAAGAAGTTCCGTGTTACAATTACAAAGGACTATGGACTCACGACGTTTGTGAATTATTGAGAGAGTGAGAGAGAGTGAGAGATTAAGAGAGAACACATAAACATCTTAAAAATAAAACCCAGAACGAAATAAAACTAATCATCGCCAGTTTTCTTGTGTTGATTTAAACAAAACAAAAAAATGCCGTTAATCAAAATGCGAAATAAAATACTCAGCTTGTACTCATCTGTGTACGTTTTCCTTCTCGCTCTATTCGAATTGTGGTCAATTTACAATTAAAATATCTCTTCGATTACAACTTCGAATTTGTTCGCTCGACTAATAGTTCGGCACTTCCACTCTTCGTTACTTTCCGACCAGAAAAATGGTACAAGGTGCAGCCGAATTTTGTGTGTCTTTTTTTGTTTTTTACACATATCTACACATTGGTAAAGCATCACAAATTACAAATTTTTTTTTTTTTACTCTAATGAACGTGAACTCACGCTTTTAATTCTTTCGTTGTTAAAATAAAAATGCAATTATACTAACAATTATTATCAATCACATCTAATTAACAATTTTGAACATTTGGCAACTTTGATAAAAACTTATGTACATGAATAAATGTGTTGTTCAAATGGTTTCGCATCTTTTTCAAAACGACGTCGCAAAATTAAGCGAAAAAACGGAAAGATATGTAATGTTGCCGCGCGGCAACATATCACACGCAAGATATCACACTCCGAAACTATCAGAACGACGAATTTTGAAAATACACATTTGTATCACATAATCGAAAGGCGGTCGGCGATGTCAGTCTCTCTCCAATTAACCCCAGGAGCACGGGCCGGTCCGTAACTCTTCGCACAAAAAGTCATTTGCGATTGGTGTTAAACTCCTCCAACATCTCATCACGATGTGCCTCAAAGGCAACTTATACGTATTTTACAAATATGTTAATTATAATTAACAAATATATTAATACAATTTATATTATAATGTACATATGTATATATTAAAAAATATAAACAGAAATCTCGCGTTTATTAATATCTTGTGAAAAAAAAAAGTTTCATGACTCTCTCGTTAAGAGAGAGAGACGAACGAATATTAAGGCGGTCGGCGATGTCAACGCAGTTTCTCTCCAATTAACCCCGGGAGCACGGGGGGACGATTCATAACTCGCACAAGAAGTCATTCGCGATTGCTGTTGAACTCCTCAATATCTCATCACAATGTGCCTCGAAGGCAACTTATACATATTTTACAAATATAGTAATTATAATTAACAAATATATTAATATAATGTATATAATAATGTACATATATGTTAAAAAATATAAACAGAAATCTCGCGTTTACAGATGTGTTGTGAAAGAAAAGAGTTTTTCATGTCTCTCTTGTTACACACTTGGTGTAATTATCCTAACGTCATATACATATACAGATATGGTATTCTACTTTTTACAATAAAGATATCTATCGTTAAAATTTATATATATAATTCTTTGGATGTTGAACAGAATTGGAAGTTTTTTTTATTTTTTTTCATCATTTCGCGGCAGAGGTAAATTTAATACTGAAAAATACACTGTCGTGGAAACGTGTAACGCAGTTAGTGGGCGACACGACGATAACGATTTGAACGCTGATTATGGTAGCGCGGAAATTTGCGAAACTTTATCGTAACACTTATTTCCTATTAGCTTCGCGTCTCTCTCTTTCTCATCACCGTGGACCAGGAAGAGATTTGCCGGTAAAGTTTCTCATATTTCCGTTGTTTAATTTTAATGATAAATGACAACGACGACGATGGTATTAATTTACGGCGAGAGTACACTATAAAGGATGTCCCAAAAACTGGCAGTTTCTCTCAAATGTCGTGTGTACGGAGAATAGAGAGATTTTTTTTTTTTTGGAAGACTTAAACTGTGCTACTATATCGACATAAATGGAGAGATTCGCGGAAGTTTGAAAGAGAAGTTTTTACGTCGTGTTGCGAGTGTTGTACAACGAGTTCGAATTTTTTTTTTTTTTGTTTCAAATCTCAACGTGAGAAATTATTACGCCGTCGTTTCGACCGGTAACGATTATCCTGTTCGATAGGAGAAGCGCGATAATTCTGGGACACTCTGTATAGATAATTTTTGTTAATACTTATGTGGCATACAGAGATTACTGTATTTGCGTGTTGTTCCTGTGTTTTGTATGTGTGTATAATAATCTTATTTACGCAATTAAACATTGTTTTTCGCTATTTCTCTCCTCGCAATACTTAGTTTTCGTCGGAAGATCCGCTAGAACTTTCTGGCATGGTGTTGAACCAATTTTCACGAGCCCCAGAAATCCTAGATAGTATTTCAAAAACATTTTAAAATCTGATGTTTCTGAAAAATCTTTTGTACGCACCAATGTTTTTCATTTTTGTAATTTTGTCGTAATGAAGTATTGCTTATATGTACATTTCCACAATTCCATCGCAATGAAGAATGAAACGTTGACAGAATGTTACCTTGTACGTTGGCGTGTACTCGTCGGCAGTGTAAGTGAGGTTCTATAATACTGCGGTGTGGCACTTGATGCTGCGTCGTCCGGTCTTCTGTGCAGCGTCATGGTTTCGTGGTGTGACGCGAGCAGCTCGTCCTCGTTATCCAGGTAATAGCGAGAACCTGTCGCGCTCTTGCAGTTCTCGCACTCGCTCCGATAGTCGTCCGTGTCGTCGTGCAAAGTCGGTAACGCCTGTATGCTGCAAGTGCACGTTATCGAGTCGAAGCTACCGCTCGCGTTGATCTCGTTGGCTACGCTCAGCGAAGGCTACAACAAGTAATGAGGATATTGTATTTAGCGAGATCATCACACATGTATGTATTTCTCACAAATTTATTTTTAATTGTCGTTTTCTGTACCTTAAACTCCCGAGGTTTTTCCGATGCGTCCACCGCGTTCGCCGCATACGTTTCGGATTGCGTTAGACCGGACGCTGACGCCACAGACGCGTCCGCGTAAAATGCATCCGATTCTTTGATGCTCTTGTAATTGCTCGGACTCGCCAGGGCCGCGGACTGTTGCACGGAACGCGACAAGCTCTGCGGCATCGCCGTGATGTTGCTCGGCGACAAGCAGAGATAGTCCTTCGCCGAGCAATCGGTCAGCACGTCCATCGCTTTGCTGATGACTCGGGTGGTCAGTGTCCGCGGGACTGTGCGATGGGAGCACACGTCCGAGTTCGAAAGAGTCGCCGATATCGTGAACGCGCCGCCGCCGCTGTTGCCGTTCTGCAACGGCAGAGTCGACGTTTGTTGACGATAACTCTTTGGTATTGTGGAGTGCGACATCGGTAGCAACGGTTGCGCGCTAGCGCTGGTCACTCCGGAGTGTTGACTGTTGTTAAAACTCATCGCCGGGACAGGCAGATTCTCGTATGTATTTGTTCCCATTGTGAAACTTGTGGTGGAGGTGTTTGTGTTCAATCCGGCGGTGGACGTCGCGCCGCTCTGGCTGACCGGTCGGTAACTGCCGGTCGCGAACGTGCCGGGGCTGGATAGCGGTCTGTTCGACGCGGATATCAACGGGGTGCTTACGTGACTATCGTTGGATGACGCTTGCGTGTTAACAGTCAATTCGCTCCGGGCGTTCGCGACTACCGCCACGCTCGTGTGATTGTTCGTATTCGGTATGTAACTGTCGGAGTAATTCATCGGCAACAGCGGATGCGGATTCATTGACAGCAACGCCAGTTCCGCTCGCGCGGCCGCGACCGCTTCCTCGTAAGGTGGCGGAGCTTCTCCTCGCGGAAAGTAAGGCGGTTTCCACAGGGAGTAAAGGCCCGTTCCGCACGGCATGTCGTCCATGGGAACCCCGTGGGGCAACCCACCTCTCTCCAAATAACCCATATTACCTAAGCTTCTTTGGTCCTCTCCAAGTTGTCTGTTCTCGCGACCTGTCACACAAACTGACAACACCACGTTTTTATAACAAGTGTAGTTAGCGGAAACATAAGACATCTTAATTACAAGTGTTATTACCTTGCATTTTACTTTGACACAGATAGCGATACACCAGAAGAACTAACAAACACAGCGAAAATAATCCCGTCACAAAAATGGCGACTGATCCTAGACCTATATCATAATTTACATTTCCGTCTAACGCGTTAGTCTCAGTTCCATCACCCTTGTTAGTGGATGTATCATCCAGGCAGATAAACTCGCAACAAGTATCACCCCGGCGATAAGATTTGCAATTTTCCTGTTACACAAAA